>WOXC01001848.1:0-15250 GCA_011680675.1 Gymnobelideus leadbeateri
TGACACCCAAGTCTTTTGAAGGCAAAGCCAGTGATTTTTCCATCACATGTGCCACACTTCTCTTTGGTACTGAAGGGACTAAAAAGTATTTGATGAGCCATAGCCCTCAGGCTGCCCTTTGGAGGCTTTTTCCCAGCAGACAGTTTCTTTTTGTTGTCCATTTGAACCTAACTTTACCTGTATTCATGTATCATAAGGGGGCTAGAAACAAACCTTATTTTAGAATGTTGCTCTATAAGTAAATTAACATTTACACACATGGATTGAAGTTCCCTTGTACTGGGCTCTGGGCTAGGCATTGTAAAGAAAATAAAGAATGTGAAGACAAAATCTGTGATCTCAAAGAGGACAGAGCTAGTTGGAGAGACAACTAATGGTTTCCCTACTCTGTACATCTTTGATTTCCTCATCAGGAGTGTTCACTCCAAAGATACTATGCCCACCCGATTATACCTTAATGGTAGTCTTCACAAGGTACTATGACCCAAAAATTCATCCCTCTACATACAATCTGGTGCTGAGCCTTTCCACGCTTCGATGGGATGGCCCTCAGAGCCCATCACCAGGATCATACTCTTCAAACTTTACCAGCTTACTCTTACCCCCAAACTTGGGGTGCCTTAGTATACAATGAAACATCAGAATAGGACTTTAAAGGGAAGTCTATGCTAGGTGGTGAGGCAAGGACATATCCTAAGGAATAGGTAATCAAGAAGGAAAAAAAATGGGAATAAGTAGATGCCCATCAAGTGGTGAATGATTGAACAAAACTATGGCTTACTGATTAATGGAAAGAATAATGAGTCACATTTTGTTGTTCAGTTGTTCAGGCCAACTCCTCATGATCCCATGGATCATAGAACATCAATACTGTCCATCAGGCTTTCTTGACAAAGATACTAGAGTGGTTTGCCATTTCCTTCTCCAGTGGATTAAGGCAAAAAGAGGTTAAGTGACATGCCCAAGGTCACACAACTAGTAAGGGTCTGAGGCTCTATTTGAGCTCAAGTCTTCCTGACTCCAGGCGCAGCACTCTGAGTCACCTAGGTGCCTCACAAGTCACATGACTTGAGCTCAAATCCTTGTGTGACCCTGGAAAAGTTACTTCATCTTTCTGGGTCTCAGTTTCCTCAGCCATAAAATGAAGAGGGTAAGTCAGAAGGCCTTTAAGGTCTCTTTCAAAACAGTTGGTCATTGTGTTAGTTGGTTATGCTTAGCTGTCTCTCTTTGTTACAAGGAAGGGCTCAATGGGTATGGGAGTATGGGTTAAATAATAATAGCTATTATAAAAATAAAAGGCAACAATACAAACAAATAGATAAACAAGATAACCAGCAATGCCAGGCAGTATGCATATGATGCCAGATGAGTGGGACAGCCAATAGGGACTAGAGGAGTTCAAGGAACAGAGATAACTGGGGGCTGCAGTAGTTGGGGAAGGCTTCATTCAGGAGATGGGACTCAATCAGTGCCCAAATGGATAGGGAGGAAATACGTAGTCTGAAAGACATGGGGAAAGGATTCCAAGAATGGTGGGCAAAACAGAAGTACATTCATGTTTGGGAGATGGGTTCTAAGAAGCAGTAGCCCAGCATGACTGATATAGAAAAGGGAGGGGGGTATTCACTGGAGACAAAGAAAGAAAGGTCAGGCTTCTGGAGGGAAGACAGGAGCAGTGGATGGAGGCTCTAAAATAATCTACCATTGTCCCATGCCAATCTCTTAGGACCCAACAACTTCTCACTCTAGCTGCAGAGGGAAGAGAAGTCACTGTATTCTTTTGGAGGTTTGAAGAGGAGAAAAGAAGGACTGGATTTCCCTTACCTGGTCAAACATGCTAGCAAGTATAGTGGATAAATTGCTGATGTTAGAGTTCAAATCCCATTTATAGCATGAGTTGGGTGACCTTGGGTCATATGATTAACCCCTATAAGCCTCAGATTCCTGTGTGCATATTAGGAGTAACAATGCCTATCTATACTACCATTATGACATCATTGATAGATGGCTGGGCATGGAGTCTGAGGTTGTTGTTGTTGTTCCATTGATTGAGTCATGTCCAGCTCTTCATGACCTCATTTAATGTCTTCTTGGCAAAGATACTGGAGCAGCCTGCCATTTCACTCTCCAGCTTATTTTACAGATGAGGAAACTGAGGTAAATGGGGTTAAGTGACTTGCCCAGGATCACATAGATAGTAAATGGGGCCAGATTTGAACTCAGGAAGATGAGTCTCCCTGACTCCAAGCCTGACACTCTCCACTGTGCCACCTAGCCGCTGGAACCAGAGAACCTAGTTCCAAATGTCAACTCTGATAATTACTACCATTGTGGCCTTGGATGAATCACCTAAGAGTCCCAAGTCTCAGTTTCCTTACCTGAAAAATGGGAGGACTGGACAGAATTGCCTCTAAACCTCCTTCCAAGTCTAGATCTATAATCTGTTATTATAATCTGTGGGCCTACCTTGCAAGGTTCTATTGCAAGGACTATTGAAAAGTTCAAATGAAATAATGTGATTAAAATGCTTTGTAAACCTTATAGAGCCCTATTATATAAAGCTGAGCTAAAATTCTGCAGATGCTCAAAGACATAGAGCTAAGAGAGATAATAGAGACCATCTAGTTCCACTCATTTTTTGAGATGCGGATATGAAGACCCAGAGTGGGTATAAGTAACTTTCCTAAGGTTACAAAGGAAATCAGTAGCAGAAGCTGGGGCTCAAACAACCTCCAACGGAGAGAGCACAAGTGAGAGAATAAAGTGGAATGGATGAGACTTCATAGAGTCTTTCTTGCTAGGTTCTGAAAACACTTCAAATGTTGCTTAAGATTCTGTGAGACGAGAAATGCAGCCATATGGGTGTATTCCCAATGGATTCCCCATTTGGTAAATATTCTGTTTGGCTATTAGCACTTCCTTCTGCTAGTTTCTGGGCACCAGGATCTTCTCCATCAGAACTCAACTGGGGGGCTTGGGGAGGTGTTTCTTTCCCCAGGATTTGTTCTTTCTTCTCTCTTTAGTTCTGCCTTCAAGGTTTCACAGGGTCCCCAGCAATCAGAAACGATTTGTGTCAAAGACTGTATTACAGAAATCATTTGTCATCTTGAGTTCATGTTTGAACTTGAAGAATGATGCTAGTGAGTGACCCAGAAGCATGGCATGGAGGGGAGGGATTGTGATGAGTAGCCTAACCTTGATGTTGAGCTTCTCTGAAGTGGTAGGAAGTTTCCAATTCCATTCCAATGAGCATGTGCCATGCTCCCAGAGCAGCCTGTGGGAAGGAGCAGGCAAGAAGGAGGGCTGACGTAGTTGGGGCATGCTTTTAACTTTGTCAGTACACTTCCATATGGAATGTGTAATCTCAAAGGAAAGCAGCAGTTGGGGATTAGGCTGCTTTTCCATTTGCTAGTGCTATATGGCCTTGGGAAAGTAGTTGGCCTACTGTTCAAATACAGATCAGACTCTAGAAGGAAAGGGCTATCTTTGAATGAAACGAATGCCCCCAAAGCACATTGTCTTCATCGTCTTTCACCGATTGAATTTGCCCTGGGTCCCCATCCCCATATATCTCTTGGTTTTGTGTGTGTAAATATTTCCATTGGTTTTGATGGGATTTCTTTTTTGTTGTTGTTCATTTTATTTTGTTTTTTGGTCAAGCATGGGGAGTACCTGAGAACAAGCATCATGATTAACACACGGTGGCACCATAAATGGGTGTGATCCAGCTGTGAATTTACCTTTGGGAATTGTTGTCTATCATGACCAACTCTTTGTGACTCCATTTGGAGTTTTCTTGGTGAAGATACTGGAGTGGTCTACCATTTCCTTCTCCAGTTCATTTTACAGATAAGGAAACTAAGGCAAACAGGGTAAAGTGACTTGTCCAGAGTCACACAGCTAATAAGTGTCTGAGGCCAGATTTGAACTCAAGTCTTTCTGACTTCAGGTCCAGTGTTCTATACACTCTGCTATCTAATTACCCTTCTTTGTTAAGTACTGTCCTACAATATTCTGTGGCAGAAGGCACAGTGAACTTCTCAAAACATTTAGATTTAAGGTGGGGAGCAGTTTGAACCAAATCTTAGGATTTATTCTCATAATTAGGGAACTCCCTGTGAAAAAATTCCCTCTGTTAATTCAGACCAGCAGTTACTTTCAAGCTTATATCCTACAAGAGTTGCATAGAACAGTGAGAGGTGAAATGTCTTGTCCAGGCTCATAGACAGTATGAATTGAAGGCAAAACTTGAACCTTGGTCAGTGGAACCACTGACCAAGGTTCAAGTTTTGCCTTCAATTCAATTCAAAGTGTGTTGGTTCATCCATGAAGGTCTCTGAGGCCCTTTCCCTGGGTCTGCAAGATCAAAACTTTTTCTGTAATAATATTAAGGTATAATTTATCTATTAAAAACTCCTCCTTTCCTTTTTCTAATTATGTATCTGTGTGAGGTCATATTTCTTCACATACTTCAACCAAAAGAATATCACAACTGATTGAATAGAGAAGCACATAGGAGCATACAGCTGTCTTCTATTAAGCCAGATGCTAAGGAGACTTCCATAAATTTATAAAATAATGCAACTTTTCTCACTATTTATTTTTGTTTTGGAGAATGTAATTGTCTTTTACAAAATTATTCATGTTAACATGTAATGATTTCATATTACTTTAAATAAATTAAAATATTTATAAATGGTCAGTTTTAATTTTAATGATGTTTCTAGGTTTAACCCAATTAAATAAAAGTTCTTTTGGAGTCTTCAATAATTTTTAAGAGTTGCAAAAAGGTCCCAAGACTAATGCTTGAGAACTACTGAGTTCCAAAGTTCTAGTTCCACTCTCTATCCATTACAACATCTCTCCTCTCTCCCAAAGTCTTGAATTCCCCTCCACAAGTATTTAATTTACACTCTGTGCCATCTAGAGCAGGGGTTCCTAATTGTGGCATCTATTATTTTTTTAATTTAATAGCTATTTCAATATAGTTGCTTTCCTTTGTAATCCCATGTATTTTATTCTATGTGTTTAAAAACATGATTCTGAGAAGGGGTCTATAAGCTTCATCAGACTGCCAAAGGAGTCTATGACACCAACAAAGATTAAGAACTCCCACCCTTTAGTTTCCTTGCAGCACTAAAAAAAACCTAATAACTATTTTACTTGGTTCCATCTGCTGGCCCTGTCCCTGAACCTCCTCCATCAGTCATAAGATGCAGAACTGGGACAGCCACATTCCCAGTGCTGACTCTGAAGCTATTGCCAGCCAGAAAGAGAAATAGACAAATACCAGACACTCACTACCAGCTGGGTCCTCAGCTTCTACTGATTACACTTCCAGGAACAATCCCAGGCAAGGTTGAAAATTCATTCAACCAGCAATATTCTGTTAAGCTAGAACATCTGAATGCCTTATTCTGTGGTCGCTGCTGATTCACTCTGGGATACAGGGACCACAACAGGTGAATCTTGTCTTATATAAACTTTCAGGATGGTGGAATTCTCTGGGGAAGCCCCAAACATGTTATTTATCTGTGGGTTTCAAGAGTAAGTAGGCTGTGTGAAAGACCCTAGTCAATTATGATGACCTTAAAATCTCGCTGTGATGACAGAATGAGTCCAAAGTGAGCTTAACACAAAGTATTCAAATAGTTTTGCTGAAGATAGAGAAACTGGCTTAATGTCTTCTGTTGTTGCTAACTGCCTTGTGACCTTAGGTGAATCATTGAAACTCCTGGGGCCTCAGTTTCCCAGTTGTGGAATAAGGAAGTTGGATAAGATATCCTTTGAGGTCCCTTCCATAGCTCTAGAGTTATGATCTAGAGGCATTTCATTCCCTTGAATTCATAGGGTTTAGACATAGAAAGGACCTAAAAGATTTAGTATTAGACTCCAATTCTAACCCTAAGTCTCTAACTCTATCAGTTCTCTCAATTTACATTTGAGGGAAGGTAGTCTCAGAAGGATTCATTGCAGGAATTAAGTAACAGACTAGATCCAAATCTAGGGTCTCTGATTCCAAATCAAATGGGGAGAATCAGCCATATATACATTCCATTGTGATGACCATGACCTTTCTGTCATCTGGGCAGTGACTCAGAAGGACAGCTCACCAGGGGAACATTGAGGTTTCTAAGGCAGATGGCATTTAAAAAAATAACAAAACTTATATATGCAGTCAACCCAAATTACCATCCACATCTACCCATCAGTATGCCTTTCTGAGAAATCTTTTTTCTGAGCCGAACCTGTCTTCAGTATTTAACTCATCTCAACTGGGCAAAATGAATAAGGGGTGAATTGGGGGACATAGGCACATAATGTGACTGATTCAGAGCCTTCTTGAGGCTTCCCTATTCAAATATTCCTTATTTGATTTAAGATGCACTTATGAAGTTCCTAATGTGTACAAAGCACCTGGTTTGACTAGGAGGAAATGGGGATAGAAAGATAAAATCAAAGTATTTTCCATACCCAGGGAAAGTTCCATTCCCATGTCAATGACAGCTCAGGCAGGGCATAGAGAAAGGGAAGGAAAAATAATTACTCCCTAAACAACAGGGTAACATTGTCCAAAAAAAGAACATTGAGAGTCAGTGTGGGAGAGTAGAGAGACAACCCATGTAGAGTCAAGAAAACATTAGTTCAGGGGCAGCTAAGTGGTGCAGTGAGTAAAAGCGCCAGACCCAGAGTCGGGAGGACCCAGGATCGGTTCTGGCCTCAGACTTAGGGCCCACACAGAAATGACTGGCCGTGTAACCTTGAGCAAGTTACTTAAACCCAATTGCTTAAAAAAAAAAAAAAAGAAAACATTTGTTCAAATCCTACCTCAAGCATAACTCTGAACCTATTTCCTTATCTGCAAAATGGCAGGGTTGGACTCAGTGATTTCTAAGGTGCCAGCCAGAAAATTTTAAATCCTATGAATAATTGCAGCCTTTCTCCACATGTTTCTCTTTTTGTTGGAGGAACCATCAACCTTCCAACCCTCCCCACCCCTGCAAATTCAGTTATCTTTGACTCTTCCCTTTTCCTTGGCCCCCATATCCTATTTAGTGGTCAAGTCTTATTGATTCCACACCCATGAAATTTCACCCATTTGTCCCTTTAAGTCCACTTCCAACTTAGTTCTTTCCTTTGTCTTCTCTTGCCCTGGTTATTATAATAGCTTCCTGACTATACTCACTCCCAAACTCTCCTTACTCAAGAAGAGAGAGATTTTCTACAGTCTCCCAGAATAACCTCGCTAACGACAACCACAAAAAGTCTTATCACTGTCATTGCCATTCTTAAGAACCTTCAATGGCTCCATCCATTGCCTCTAGGAAAAACTACAAATTTCTCCATTGGGCATTTAGAGCCCTTCACAATCTATCCCCTTCCTATCTTTTCAGGCTTACTTTATATTCTTCCTTTCCCATTCTCTACTCAAATTGTTTTCAGAAATCAACATTCCATCTGTACCTTTTCACTGGCTATTATCCATGCCTGGGTTGCACTCACTCCTCAACTCTACCTCTGTCATGGCTCAGCACAGGCAACACCTCTTATGCGATGGCTTTCCTGATCCCCATAATGGTTAGGGGTTTCTCCCTCACAATTTCATATATATGTATGTATTTACTTATGTCATTACTTGTTGCACTCCATTCCCACCTCTCTAGTGGATTCTAGAGGACATACATGATATCCTTCATTTCTATATTTCTATCTCCTCTGCCTCGTATGTTGTACTGCACATGATAGGTACTTAAAAGATTCCTTTTGGATTGAATTACATTAGAAACAGGACTAACACAGTCCACTATTTCACTATAATTTATTAACATGAATAGAGCAGACTCATCCCTTGGAAGTCAAATCAGATTGAGGATTTAGATTGTAGATCTATAGATGCCATCAGATTCAATCCTCATTCCCTATATTTTGCAGATAAGAAAACTGAAACCAGAAATGTTTAGTGAGTTGCTCAACAGTAACAAGCTAGTAAATGTTGAAGGTAGGATTCAAATCTAGGTCTTCATTCAATGTGCAATTCACTGTCCATTGTACCACCCAATTTCTGGTTTTAAGCTGAAAAGTGAAGTAACATGGTGTCAATCAATAAATCAAAAAAAAAAAAAATCAACCAGATGATTATTAAGTTCACAATAAAAAAGAGTTTGGAAAGAAAACAACAAATCAACAGGCATCTATTAAACACTTACCATGTGCCAGGCACGGTGCTGTAGAGATATAAAGAAAAGGCAAAACAATAATCCTTGTCTTCAAGGAGCTTATAATGGAAAGAGTCCAGACTTTAAAGTCATAGGATCTGAGTTCAAATCCCACCTCTGATGCTTACTTAAGCAAGTCCCTTCATCTCTCTGGTTCTCAGTTTTCCATTCTATAAAACGAGGGAGTTGAATTAGGTGGCCTCTGAGATCCCTAGGATCCTCTAATCTGTTCCATCAGTACTGCCATGCTTTACTGTAGGATTATCCTCAGAAATATACTCCCTGCATGAATGAACACCCACACAAAGGTGACCCACACTTTTGTTCACCTGCATCCAAGATGCTTAAGCGGTTTCATTTAAGTGGGTTATCTCTATTTCAGAGTAACTTCTCAGGGCAGCTAGGTGGTACAGTGAATAGAGCACTGGCCCTGGAGTCAGGAGGACCTGAGTTCAAATCCGGCCTCAGACACTAAACACTTACTAGCTGTGTGACCTTGGGCAAGTCACTTAACCCCAATTGCCCTGCCCTCCCCCCACCAAAAAGCAAAATAATAATAAACATAGTAACTTCTCTAGTTAGGAGGGGGACCTGCCATCTGCTGAACTTCTCCTACATCAGTGACAAGTCTGCTTGCCTACCTACTTGTCTCCCTCCCAGGGGGTGTCTCAAAAGAACATCAACCCCTCATTTTATATCCATCTGAAGTCTGACTAATATATAGGAAACTGTGGGGCAGCTGATTTTATTCAAAGGCTTGTGGGTCTTGTGAAGTATTGAAAAGCTTGTGTCCTAACTAAATCTGCATAGTACGTAGTTTTATGCATTTGGAATCACTGGAAGGAATAGAAAAAATCTATGAAATATCTTGTCAGTTGCTTGCAATTTTGGAAATCTAAGGGACAAAGATAAGTGAGGTCTAGTTTCAATGAGGATCTGACCCTTGAGTTGGTCTTGCCCTGCCCTGGCTCTAGGCAACAATAGGAAATCCAGGGAGCCCTAGTCTGGACTGAGAGTAAGAGGAACAAGATTCAAATCCTATTCCTTTTACTTAATACTTTTCTTCCCTTGGGCAATTGTTTAACCCCTCTGGGCCTCAGTTTCCTTACCCTATAAGATGTAGGAGTTGGACTGAATGATCTATAGAGTCTCTTCTAGATCTAAATATACAATCCAACAATGTCCTCAATATGATAGAAGCTGTATTTAGGGGAAGGGATGTATCTCATTTGTCTGTGCCAAACCAGTTACAAAACCACCCAATTGTACTTACCATCATTCAGCCCACATCATTTCATCTTATTCACAAGAATATCTTTTCTGGAATCCGTATACTCTCTATAAGAACAACAGGCATTTAATAAGTGCTTACCATGTACCACGTACTAGGCAAAGCACTGGGAACAAAAATATCAGAAAAAAAGACAATTCCTGTCCTCAAGGAGATTTACATTCTAATGAAGGAATAGCATGTAAAAGGAAGCTAAAAATGGAGAGGGAAAAGAGTCACCATCAGAGCCCAGAAAAGAAAGAAATGCCTGACCTGGGCACTTTCTTAAAATTGAGTTTCTGGAAGGAACTGACCCATCAGAAGAAATGGCTGCAGGGGTGGAGGCATCTTTCAGAGGAAGAAGGATGCTGAAGTAAGGTGGAGAAAGAAGTCCAGTTATTCATGGGGTGGGGGGGGGGGGGGGCGGACAGTCTGGAGAGGAATGAAGACAAGCTAGTCTTGATCTAGCATTTCAGTAACTATCAAAAAAGGGAATAAGGCTAGCTTGTTTTTCCCTTAATGGGCACTCGTCCAAAATAACATAAATGGAAAGAGGGCAAAAAAGAAAATGAAGTGTATAAATGGGCATCAATAATTTTACCTGCCCTCTGCAATCAAAACTGATTGCATGTTACTGGGTATAGTGATTGATTCTAGGCCAATAAGAAGTCGCTTTGGGTCACATGATTTATTTCAAACAATAGTGCTGTGCTTAAAATCGGAGAACATGGGAACAATTCCTGGAGCTGATATTTACTTGCTTCAGGACCACAATAAGCATAATAAGTCTAATGATTATTTTCTTGGGTTGACATGAGCACCAGACTAGGTGTCTTTGATGAATTAATTTGTCTCCTGTTAAAACTTTACCATAAACAAGAACAACGGCACATACATTTGGAGAAAAGTTGATAAAGTTCACACACACACACACACACACACACACACACACACACACACAAACACACATGCCCTCCTTTTCCGGAACCTTTCATTTATTCATTCAACATTTACTGAGTGCTTTTTCTCTGTGCAAGGCATTGAGTTTGCTTACTCTATGGGGAATACAAAAATGAATCAACCTTGTTCCCTTCCCCAAAATCTTACAGACTGGTAAAGAAAATCAGCACTACAGACACATAATATGTCAGGATATGATTCTAAAAGTTCCTAATTTGAGAGTCTGGGGACACAGTCTGCTAGAGAAAGGGGAAGTTCCTAGGTAGGGGCAGTCTCTTAAAGAAAGGATAAGATGTAAGAATCAACCCTCTAGTGAAAGATGGAAGAGGGGCAGGTAGAGGGAGGGTTTTCATAGGAAGCAATAGTCTCTTAGGTAGAAAAAGACAGCAAAAGTGGTATTAAGAACTGGGAGACCATTACCTGGGCAGCAAAAGACCTTGACTCTCTTAGGGGCAGCTAGGTAGCACAGCGAATAGAGCGTCATCCCTGGAGTCAGAAGGACCTGAGTTCAAATTGACCTCAGACACTTAACACACACACACACACACACACACACACACACACACACACACACAAACCCCTAGCCATGTGACCTTGGGCAAGTCACTTAACCCCAATTGCCCTACCTTCCCCCCTCCAAAAAGTTAAAAAAAAAAAAAGACCTTTACTCTATCCTCCAGTGTGGGTTATGTGGACAGTACAGGTAAGAGATAGAGGTCTCCTGACCAGCAACCCCAAGCACATTTCTCTTCTGGAGCAATCCAATCCCCCAGGATAGTATCACAAAGCCTGATGCCTGGGTGGATCTCTGGAGTGAAAGTGGGCCTAACCAGAATATCAGAGTATTGCCAGTCTAGAAATCCCCAAAACATTTCATTTCCATGGAGATTGAAAACCAGAGTGAGAAGATTGGTAGGACTCACCCAAGACAGAGAATAATATCCATTGTGAGTCCTTTGTGTATTTTCTATATTTTCTCTACCCATAATTCATTGTTATCTCAATCTTATAAGGGGTGGGGATCATCATCCACACCTCTGGAGACATCCACACAAGCTAAATTTGGGCCATAGTCTGAGATTTCCCAGTGGAACTCTGTTGGTTGTTATTGTTAGTGTTAGTGTTCAATTGTATCCAATTCTTTGTGACCCCATTTGGGGTTTTCTTTGGAGTTATCTCCAGCAAAGATACTGGAACTATTTACCATTTCCTCCTCCAGCTCATTTTACAGTTGAGGAAACTGAGGCAAATGGGGTTTTGTGATTTGCCCAGCTAACATATGGCTGAGGCCAGATTTGAATTCAGGAAGATGAGTCTTCCTGACTCCAGGCCTAGTGCCCTATCCACTTAGCCACCTAGCTTCCCCAGAGAAGCTCTGGGTTGGGTATAAACTAAACCAAACACAGAATGTTGGGAAAAAAATACCCAAGGTTCAACCTATTCCATGTAAGCTCAGAGTCTAGGGTCCTGTGCCAGGGATTAAAGGTAAAGACCACAAATATATACAAACAACAAGCTATGGGGATTCTGAAGGAAAGAAAATATTTTATTAAAGGTATAGCTTTATAAGCTCGGTCACATGTAAGCCATACACTGAAGGATGAGTAGGATGTCAGTACCATGATGAGGAAGCAGGTTGAACAAACCTAGTATTTGAGAAAGCTCACAGGAAATGCAAAGAAAATTACAGATAGTGGGCCATATAGACAATGTAGAGGTGTCACACACCAGATTGCCCAACTAGATTAAGATGTCATTGAGAAAAAAAAATTAATAAAATAAATTTTAAAACCCAATAGGACATAGATAATGTCAATATGTGGTTTTCTAAGTTCATATTTGACCCAGAAGGATCTTTACATATGGTTTAGTGACCTGTTTCTATTTGGTTTTGACACCACTGAGCTAGAGCACAGGGTATGCCTAGGGAAGCAAGGAAAAACAAGTCTATAAAGGTAAACTGAATCAAAGCTAGGGAGAGCCAATAATGACAGGATAAAGAATTTCACTCCTCCACTCCAGCCCATCACAGTGCTCTAATGCTGTCAGGCCTTTTTAGATATTAGATCTTATTGAATTCTTTTACTCTTTAAACCTCCCCCACTTCTCACCTGTATGACTTTAGGAAAGTCATTTAACTTCTCTGTACCTGAGCTACCTTATCTGTATGTTGAGGAAGTAGGTCTGGGTTCTATCTAAGGTCCCTTCCAACTCTGGAGATATAATCCTATGATTTTGGACATTTCATGAAATATCTCTCCTCTTGGAAGGATATTTTTATTTTAAAAGAGAGAGAGTGGAGTTTTAATGATCAGTGGGAAAGAAATTTGTTGACAAAGGCCTTCATACTGATTCCTCAGCCCTCATTGGTTCTTCTTCATAGTAATTTTGGTGTCATGCCTTAATTTGAAAAACAGAATTATAGGTTTTAAAGCTACTAAGATCCTTAGTGAATTTTCCAAGCCCTTCATTTTACAGTTGAAGAAAATAAGGCTAAGAGGGAAAACATGACTTGGCTACAATCACAGAACTTGCTAATGGCAGAGTTAGAATCCAAACCCAGTTTTTATGACAATTCCAACACTTTCCCTATAAAATTACAGCTATTCTAATCCATCCATCCAACTATCCACCCACCCATTAGTTTGTTAGGTAAGTGGGAGGAAAGAAATGATAAGAAAAGGAATGTGAAAGATAAAGAAAGGAATAAGGCATTATTGCAGTGGTAGAATATGTAGTCTACATATACATGTAGAAGTAAGGGGATATGCTAAAAATACTAAATTTTTAAGAGTCTATAATGCCTCTTTCTAGAACTCTCTCTCTTTACTTTCCATTCCCTCCAAGAGCTGCATCCAAGATTTCCCCTTCCCAGGCAAAATGGCAGCTCCATGGGAAATCCACATAGGCCTGAATCATGTGGACAGTCCCTTCCAACAGGATTTCTGCCCCTAGTTGACCAGAGTTTCTTAGCAGTCCTTATCTATTCCCAAATCCTCAGCTGTTTTTTTCCATTGATTTTAACCTCCACCCCTAACTCTATCCACATTAGCTAAGTTATCTCTTTAGCTGCCAACAGGAATGTACTCACTAGCTGCCATTTCCTGGAGCTATCGATTGTTAGTGAGCTCACAAAATGGCAATTGAATCTTTAATCAAGACCTACACTGTCTGCCACTAAAACAAAGTCAATTCATCATTTTCCCCCAAATGAGCAAGAGGAAAGCTACTATGAAAGGGTAAGAGGGACAGTGGTGCCTAATAGTATCAAGGCCACCCTAATATTCTCATCAACCAGATGAGAAAATGGGAACTTTCATGAAGGATTGAAACAAGATGAACATCTGGCTTCTTTTTTGTTCCTTTCAGGGATTTTTAAATTGGTTTTTAAGTAGTATACAGAGCAACACAGTTAAATAAGAACCTTTTTAGTTTTCATTTCTCTTTTGTTCTTTGCTTTTATTTTTACTCTCTTTTTAGTGACATAGATTCAGAAACTTCCAATTTTATGTTTGTGGGCAACCCCTCCACTAATACAGTTCACAACCCCTCCAAAAACTTGATAGATTGACTTCTAGAGTTGCTATGACAGACAAAATTCACTACCTGAAACCAAACTGTGGATGATCCATGCCAAATGTGGCTAGGCTGGTCACAGAATCATAGTATTTCTGAGTTGGGATGGACCCCAGTGTCCATCTAGTACAATTCATTACTCCAAAAGAATCCAAACTACAACTTACACAGCAATTGGCCATTCATCCTTTCCTTGAAAACCTCCAGTGATACAGAACCTTCTAAGTTGGCCCATTCAGTGTTGGGATGGCTCTCATTGTTAAGAAAATTTTCATAATATTAAGTCTAAACCCCCAACCCATTATTCCTAATTCTGCCTTACTGGGCCAAACAGAAAGTGACCTTTCTTTCACATCATGATCCTTTGGATACTGGAAGTCTACTATCAGGACACAGAAATTCTCTTCTTTAGGCTAAACACACACCCAGGGTTTTTTGGGTTTTTTTTTTTTTTGACTGATCCTCATGTAGCAAGCACAGTCTTAAGTCCCATTCTGATTGTCCTCTTCTGAACATTCTCCAGTTTATCAATGTTCTTTTGAAGATGTGGTATGCAGAATTGAATACAATCCAGAACAAAGAACAGCAGGACCATCCCCTCCCTAGTCCAACACATCATCCCCCTCTTAATGCAGCTCACCATGGCTTCAGCTTTTTGGGCTGCTATAGTACACAGTTGACTCGTATTAACCTTTCAGTTATTAACCTATGTGGGAAGTTGATCCCACTCAATGGCACCTACCAGAGCTTGTGCTCTCCTGGCATAGCATTTAAGGCCTCATCAGTTCACCTCTGTGCCATGATGAGTCATCAAAGGAACAAATATAAATAAATAAACAAAATTTGAAAAAAAAAAAAAAGAATTGAACACAAAACCACAAACTCTAAATCATTTACAACATTTTTTTCTCAAAAGAATATCTTTGGGGCAGCTAGGTAGCAGAGTGAATAGAGCACCAGCCCTGGAGTCAAGAGGACCTGAGTTCAAATTTGACCTCAAACACTTAACATTTACTAGTTGTATGACAGCTCCAAAAAGACCAAAAAAAAGTATATCTTTAACAAAATAATAACAAGCTAGATTTGGAGTCAAAGGCTCTGGGTTCAGATCACACTTTGCTATTTCCCTGTACAACTGCGGAAATGAATTTGGTGTTTTGAGATTTGCAAAGCCCTTTGTAAGTATCATTTGCACCTTATTAACATTTCTATGGTACTACTGGCCCCT
>WOXC01001849.1:0-117922 GCA_011680675.1 Gymnobelideus leadbeateri
ATGGGTGGGAAGGAAACATAGTCAGTCTTTTACAATATATCTACTAGGGTAATGTTTTGCATAGCTATATATGTACAACATATACTGAATTGCTTATCTTCCCAGCAGTAGTGGTAGACAAGGGACGAAGGGAATGGATCTGGGATTCGAAGTTTTAAAATTAAATGTTCAAAATATATAAAAATACTATTATTAATACTATTTTGCATGTAACTGGGAGAGAAGATGTGCAGACACTGGGGCACAGAGATTCACCTTGCCCTAATGGAAAAGTCGAAGGACGTATGGGAGAGAGCAGATTGGATGAGGGGATATCCTGTGGGACTGCTACTCTGGGGTGGAGGAAAAACTGTAACTCAAAATCTTGAGGAAATGAATGATGTAAATCAGAAGTTAATAAAGATTTGGGGGAAAAAATAGCTTTTATCCCTATGGATTTTGAAGGAAAGAAGTATCATTTAACAGAAAGAACACTGGGTGAGGTTAAAGATATATGTTCTAGAGCCTAGCTTTACCACTACTCAGTTGTCTAATCACGAACAAGTCACTTAACCTCCATGAATATCACTTTTGTCATCTATAAAATTAAAATGATTAGACTGTATTATGATCTCAAGTTCCTTCCAGCTCGAAAATCTCTCTCTGAATTTCCTTGGCATTCAAAAAGCAGAATTTTGCACAGAGAGAAATATAATCTCTTTCATGGGAACTGGTTTCCACCAACTTATTTTCCTTATTTTCTGGTCCCAAAATTTTATTTTAACCTCATTTCACTTTAGATTTCAAGTGTGAACAAGTAAGAAAAGATTGGGTAAGAAATACAAAAAAAGTATACGTTAAAAATCAGCTTTTTCACCAAACGTCTCTCTAATAAAGGCATTCAAAAAAATTCTAATACAATTCAAAATCTAGTACAACCATAAAGAAATTTCTAAACAAACCAGGAACAAAGTAATTCAGGAAAAAGGGGGAAAATGTGTTAGTTCTCAGTTTACACATCTCATATAATGCAAACTCATCATCTGCCTTTATTATATGATTCTTTCTTCATTTTTATCTCCACAGTCAAGTCTTTGAAAACTATTACTCAAATATGACAGATAAACTTGACACCTAAAATAAATGAGAACTGTTCAATAAAGTCAGTTTTAACTCAGTCCACACTACATAAATGTTGTCAGAGCCTATGAAAAGAATTTTCTGAAAAAACCGCTAATAATCACTTGACAAAAACTCACCTATAAATGTAAATTTATACAACTTTGGAAGACTTCATATCCAAATTAGCAAATATAACAAAATATGTTGCACAGTGTATGACACATGATTAGTGCCTAATAATTTTTCGCACTTCATTCATAATGGACTATTCTAATTCTACAAAACCTTAATGCCATTAAGATCAACTAGTTTCGGGAATAGAAAAGCAATCTCAAAAGACTTATGAAATGATGCGTTTTTCCCCCACCATTTTACTGTAACTGCTAAATATCTGTGAACTTGTCACTTGACCTTTATGGTTCTTTCCATTTAAGAATTCTCCTTAACTTTGCTGGATTTGATTAACACCACTACTCCTGCTCTGAAAAAATGACAGAAGATTAAAACTAGAGTATCTATCTAGCCCTAATATGCTATATATAAAAATCTATAGCCATCAGTGACCCCTTAAACTTTATTCCTACAACTCTACTTTTCCTCTGAACAGCTTACCTGAGTGTCCTAGTATTCCATCAAATTAACCATGTCAAACAGAAATGCATTCACAAAATCAAACCATTTTAGCAGATTTCTTGTTTTCCTCAATGATACAACATAGTCTGAGGGCACTAAAGAAAGAAGTGTTGTTGGGTTTTTGTTTGGGGTGGAAGGGGACCGACAAGGGTCAAAAGTCAAACTTTAAAGGGGGCAGGTAGGTGTCGAAGTGAGTAGAGCGTTGGCCCTGGAGTCAGAAGGACCTGAGTTCAGATCTGGCCTCAGACACTTAACACGCACAAACAAAAACCTAGCCATGCGACCTTGGGCAAGTTGCTTAACCCCAATTGCCCTCCAAAAAGGGGGGGGGAATATTCCCCCCCCTTAATTTTTTGATAAATTGCTTTTACATCATCTAAATTTCCTCCTGCATGCCTCACTCCCAGGGAGCCATCCCAAATATGCTTTAATTTCATCAATCTGTCCCTTCTACTTTCCCTACCACTACCACCCCTGTCCAAGAATGTTTTTTCCACCTTAAAAAGTACTCAAAAAACAAAGTCCAGTCTGGGGAAATAAATTCATACAGTAACCATGTCCAAAATTATACATCTCTCATTACTTGGGGGGTGGGGGGGAGGTAGACTGGCATGGGGCACTACTGCCTCTTTGTTCTTTTGGACTTGTAGTTCATCACCTGCACCGAGTTCTAAAGTATTACCTATTTCTTCTAAAATTGTCCATTTCACAATTTCTTATGGCACAATAATGTTTTATTACATTGATATGCCACAGATTAAGTCATTTACTCAACAGCCTCTGTTGTAGGTCCACCTCTTAAAACTAGCCCCTTTTAATTTGATGTCTGAACAAATGAAGTTTATTATGTTCAAACATATTAAAGATACACAGCACAGCCAGGATGTGGTGGCACTTAGCTTCAGAAAACATCGGTCCTACCACATCACTGCTGTTCAATGATAACGTTCACCTTTGTCACCTTCTCTCCTTCTACCAACACCCAAATGAACATGAATTACTGCTGACCCTTCCTTCTGAGCATTCCCTTTCCACTGTCACTATCCTATTTCAGATATACATCACGTCCTAACCTGTACTACACCAAACTAGTCTCTAAACTGGTCTCCTGGCCTCCAGTTTCTTCCCACTCCTAATCTGCCCTACAATTTCATTCTCCTGCTTGAAAAACTTCAAGGCTGTAAAATCCTTAGCTAGACAGTAAATGACCTCAATATTTTTGTCAATGCCTAGCTTGTTCAAACCCATTTTGCCCAATACTCCCACCATTCATTCCAGCTAGAGTTATGAATTCCTTTCTAAAAGAACAAAATACATCAGGCACTTCAGGAATACAAACATAATGAAATAGTCCTTAATCTACAAGGAACTTAGAATCTTAGTCATTGTCAAAAAAATTAACTAAATTAGTACTTTCATTAAAGCTGAATACAAAATAAAGTTAAAGGCACATCTACCCAATAATTTAAAGGTCTATGAAAAATGATATAAAGTGATACTACAAAATGCATAAATTATTTGAAAGCCATTACTTTTTAAAATCCAACAATATCACTAATTACTAACATGTATACATTTATAGATATAAATATATCTATAAATGCTTTAAGATCTTTAACAAGTTACACACTGTATGTGTGTTTGTGTATGTATGTATGTATTATGTATGTATGTATGTATGTATGTATGTATGTATGTATGTATGTATGTGTATACATATGCACACTTAGCTAGGTGGTACAATGTATAGAGAACACTGGGCCTGGAGTCAGGAGGTGCAAGTTCAAATCCGGCCTAGACCCTAACTATTAGCCCTGTTTTGCCTCATTTCCTCATCAATAAAACAAGCAGAAAAAGGAAATGGCAAACCACTTCAATATCTTTCCCAAGAAAACTACAAAGGGGAGTCATGAAGAGTCAAACATGATTGAACAACAAAAAAATGAATATGTATTGTGTACATATGTGCAAAATCTTTTCAACCACCTGTGGAGGCAGGCACTATTATTATCCTATTTTAATAAATAAACTAAGGCAGATAGGTTAAGGTCACAAAGACCTAAGTATCTGAAACAAGACTGATACTCAGGTCTTCTTACTCCAATTCCAGAACTCTACCTACCATGCCAACATTTCTTGTTTTGGTTTTTTTTAATGGTTGAAAAACCTTTTTAATTATTTATTTTTAGTTTTCAACATTCAGCTCCACAAGCATTTGAGTTTCAAATTTTCTCCCCCTCCCTAAGAAAGCATGCAATCTGATACAGGCTCTACATGATACATTCATATTAAACATATGTTCACATTAGTCATGTCATAAAGAAGAATCATAAACAATGGACTGAACCACGAGAAAGAAGAAACAAAACAAGAAAGAGAGTAAAATAGTGTGCTTCAATCTGCATTCAGACTCTGCAATTTCCATGATGAGCCTTTTGGAGTTGTCTTAGAACCTTGCTTGCTGACAAGAGCATCAATTAACTGTCAAAGTTAATCATCACACAATGTACATTGCTAATGGTTCTAAGCATGAGCCCGCAAAGACATGAAAGGAAGAGGGAATGGCCTCATATATACAAAAATATACTAATAAGTAGCACATTTTGTTGTTGCAAAAAACTAGAAATGAAATAAGCATCCTAATGGCCAAACTGAAAGGAGCTAAACAAATTATGGCATATGAAAGTAATGGAATATTACTGTACCATAAGAAATGACAAAAGAGACAGGTTCAGAGAAACCTGGAAAAATTCATATCAAGTAAAATGAATATATGGAATGAAACAAATACAGAATAACCACAATATTATAAAGAAAATAATTTTAAAAGAACTCTTGAGGCTTTCTGCCTTATGAGACCAAATAAAACAAATCAACTCCCTCTTCTATATGACAGCTTTTCAAATATTCAAGGATGGCTAGCATATCACACCTGAAATCTTCTATTCCAGGGTGGGGAACATGCAACCTTAAGGCCACAGGCGGCCTTCTAGGTCCTCAGGTGTAGCCTTTTGACCTAGTCCAAGTTTTACCTAACAAATTCTTTTACTAGGGGATTTGTTCTGTAAAGTTTGGATTCAGTCAGAGGGCCACACTTGAGGACCTAGTGGGCCACATGAGGCCTCAAGGCCACTCCTGAACCATACCCCTTAGGACCTCCAAGTTTTTCCATCTGCTCTGCAGCTGAACTTTCCTTTTACATACTGTCTTTCTCAATTAGAATGTGACCTCCTTGGGAGCAGGAACACCCCCCCCCCTTTTCTATCTTTAACTCAGTGCTTCGGATTGATAAAACTTTTTTTAAAGTTCATTCAATTCACTGATGAAGCACAACTCCAGAAGACAAAGGTGATGGAAGAGAGGTACAGTTGGGTTAACAATTTCCAAACGTGTCCAGATTTGTTTTGCCCAACTATACCTGTTACAACTGAGAGTTGTTTGGTTTGGTTTGAAGATAGAGGAGGGAAGAGTTTTGGAAAAGAAAATGTGACATGATAGTGATGCCAAAAATATTAAAACCATAAATAAGACATGTTTAAAATACACAGGAAAAAAAATCAGGAGGTATATCAGAAGGGGACTTAAGCAAGATCAGGTTGGTAAGTTGTATTCAATTTAAAGCCACTGTTTTGTTTTGAAAGAATCATAGTTTCATATCCAACTCTAATCATTTCTTCCTCCATTTTGTTCTAGTAAATATTGGTTATATGGTTTTTTTTCCCCTCAAACAAAAGTATAAGACTTAAGATTAGGGACAGAGTTAGATTCAACTCAATGCTCTAGGATAGTCAAGGTTAGCCTGTCAAACCCACTCAACGTTCCCTCATGTCTATCCATCTCAGCCTAACACTCTTGCCTCAAAAGCACACTCCAGATCTGCTTGCCCTTTTCCTCTTTGCTCTCAAGAAGACAAGTTTCACAATTAACAAACTTAAGAACCTTTTCTTTTCTCATTCCTTCTATCTTCTAACCTTCACTGAGTTCTCTCCACCCTCTCCAATGCATGAAGGTTATATTCTCTTTTATAATCCCCAACTCATTGACCCTGGTACGGACAATTGGAATATTCTTTGCTCCCTACTGCCACTTAGAGATCTTCCCTAGATCATAAGCAACTTTTCCTCCTCTGAGAAGCAAGCTATCCAAACTTTTCATCCAATCCAGATTCTAGTGTTTGTTACATACTAACCCTCTTTCCCCAACATTCTCCTTCCTTCCTCTGAGTTGTGTGCCTATCTTAAAAATAACTTTCTTCATCTCTAATGCTCATAAACTAAGAAACTTTAACATACCTATTGATATTCCCTCAAATACTCCTAACACTTCCTCCATGTACTTAATACTGATCAACTACTCTTTTAATCTACCTCAGCTGCACCTAGCGTTCACAAATATTCTTCCATATTCAAGAACTCTGAAATTCCTTTGTTGACATACTTTCATAATCCCATCTTTCCCTATGCCTTATGATCTTCATCATCATTGTAACCTCCATTCTCTTTGCCCGTCAGGTCTTTTCCAGGCCATACTACGCCTCTGTTAGTTACACTCTTTTCACTTTTCTATTTTATCCCCATGGTAAACCAACTCAACTCTACACTATCCTTGACCTGTAACATATACATAAACACACACACACGTACATATATCTCAACTGGATATCCCATACACATCTCAAAAACTCAACATGCCCAAATAGAACTGATTGTCTTTCCTCCAAGTACCTTGCCTTTTCAAAATTTCCCTATCACAATCCAGGGCACTACCAACCTCAGTCAAACAGGTTCAAAATCTCAATGTTTGCTTCTCACATTCACCCCCACAAACTCAATTCATTGCCAAATTTTATTATTTCTCACTTCATGATATCATTCATACATGGATCTCCCCGTCTCTACTCATATAGCCACAACTCTAGGTCAGATCTCCATCTCTTCTCTCCTTACTATTACTATGGCCCTCTAACTGATATCCTTTGCCCCAAGACTATCCCCCATTCAAATTCATCTTCCACTCATAACCAGTATCCTCCCTTCCAGCATTCCTACACCATATCCCCCTCTGATATCCAGCTACACTGGATAACTGAAGTTCCTTGCACAGGAGATCTCTGTGCTTTTGCACTACTTATCTCATATGCATAAAAAGACCTTCTCCCTTACCCTTGCCTGTCTTCAAGACTTAACTCTAATCTCACCTTAGACTTTTCCCCTAGTTGTTTCCCAGTTGCTAAAGCCTTCCCCTTTTCAGATAAACTTCATCTTCTCTGAATATATCTTAGTTATTAACATAGTTTGCTTAATGATAAACTACTTGAAAGCAAAGGGAAAGAGGGGGAAGAGAAGAATTACACACAACTTTCTTTGTATCCTCACTTTTTTTAACACACTAGTTTTGCACATAAGCACTGAATAAATCGACTGATCTCAGATCCTGACTGTTATCCTCTGTGTTAACTATCTCTCCTGTCTTGTGTCACTTAGAAATTTAATGAGCATGTCATTTATGCCCTTACCCAAATTACAGCAGAGACCTGGGAACCCCTGGTTACTTCATTGAAGACTTTTTGCTACAATGGCACTGATCCATTATTACTCTGAGTCTTGCCCATCAGGTCAGAGCCCATATTTGTATCATCATCTATTCTACATCTCTACATAGTATCCACAACAAGAATAAAAGATAAGATGTCTTACCAAAAATTCTGCTAAAGTAAATCCACAGCCCTCTCCTTAGCTACTAGTTTAAATAATTCAGTTAATAAAGGACATGAGGTTAGTCTGGCATGGTGCTTCTTAATGAAGTCATGTTTTGTAATCACTGCTTTCCTTTTTAAGAAGCTGTTCGATCATACCTTTAAAATCTGTTCTAAAATTTTCCTAGGAATTTTAAGTTGGGCCCACAGCTCTAGTAGAATCTGATCTCTGCATTTTTCAAAGTCAGGATAACATGTGCTCTTCTAACCATCTTACAATACCTCTCTCATGTCCTATAACCTTTCCAGTATTATTGCCAGTGGGTCAGCAACTCCATTTGCTAATTCTAAGAAATAAGTTCATCAAGGACAACCAGGGTCTCTTTTGCTATCGACTTACTTATTTCAGATTATCAACCTCCTCTTAGTCATTTTTGTTCTCCATTTCAAGTGCAAGGGTCATTCTCTTGGGCAAAGAAAACAGAAGTAAAATAACAAAAGAGTCTTCTTTCTTCCCCAATTTATTTATTTGTAGTTTTCAAAATTCATTTCCACAAGATTTTGAGGTCCAAAATTTTCTCCCCATCTTTCCGCTACACCCCACCCCAAAATAGCAAGCCTACTGAATAGCCCTTCCCCTAATCTGTTCTCTTATATCCTCCTCTGTTTACCCCCCCCAACTTTCAAGTAAGGCAAGATGGATTTCTATACCCCAGTGCCTGTGTATCTTAAGAAATGAGTCTTCTTAATGCTCAAGTTGTCTATCTCATTCACTCAGAACAAAGATTCTTTCCCTTCTTCAACTCCATTTTCCCCAAGTAGCTTAAAAAACAACAACTCTTCCCTCAGTAACCCAGTTCATTCTAACTTCTCGGCAAAATTTTAAGCAGCTAGGCAGTACAATGAACTGAGTGCTCAACCTGGAGTGAAGGAGATGGGAATTCATATACTAATTCTGACCTTGGGCACTTTATATCTGTCCGTCTCAGTTTTTTTATCTGTAAAATGTGGGTGATATTAATAATCGTTACCTCACCAAGGTATTGAGGATAAAATGAGATAACATGTGTAGGCTGCCACTTACTGCACCCGTATTTACCTCTACATGTTCCAAAGGCAGACAAGAACCCCACTTACCTACAAAATCATCTATATTGTGTCTAATCAAAAGTTATTTTAAGACACAACTCATGTAATTCTTATGCTCCTGTCATTAAAAAGTGTAATTGTTATGAGAAAATGAATTGTTTGATCCTTTTTGGAATGTAAGAAGGCTAATGAGATTCACAAAAGCCAATTGTGAGCACCTTATGCCATTTTTTCCCCAATTAAGCAGTACCCAATGGTTAAAAAAGCCCAATTTGGTCAAAAATGGTTTCAATGAGCTAAGGCAAGTAGTGGAACAATGGATCATGAAGCTTAATTAGAAGATTTTTTTCCTTCTGAACTCCAGTGAACAACCCATTTAGCCAAAAGCACCTCCATCCCCAATGAAGCATGAGATCCAGGGGCCCAACCTCTCTTCCTACTTCTAGGGGGAAAAGCGGGGGAACTTTCGGCCTCAAAAGGCCACATGTGGCCTTCTAGGTCCTTGGGAGCAGCCTCTGACTGAGTCCAAGTTTTACAGAACAAATCCTTTTATTAAGGGGATATGTTCTGTGAAGTCTGGATTCAAAGGACTATACTGGAGGACCTAGAGGGCCACACGTGGCTGTAAGGCTGCAGGTTCCCCCTACCCCTGCCCTAGCTAGTGCTAAATAAAGACTTCAACTGACATCTTAAAAACAATTACATAAGACAAAACAAAAAACCTCATGGCAACTGAATTCCCAAAACAAGAGGAATCTTACTATTCCTAAATAAAACAAACAAACAAAAAAAAAATAGCAGTTTAATTTACAGAATTCATGTAGAATCCACAGGTTCCCCACAGTTCACTATCGTCTACCATCCAACTTCCATTAAAATTGGGCCAAGGGGCCTATAGGATGATATAGGGAAGTGATGAGTTAAGCAAGGGTTCTTTAAAGTCCTAAATGTAAAAAAGAAGATACATAAGCCTATCAATAGGTTAACCTAGAGGTAGATGGAATTATATCTAAACTCTGTTCAGTGCTTACCAATTATTTCTAAAGAATTTTCTTTATTCATTTTTTTTGTTCCTAGGTTTCACTGTTGTATAACACAAGAAAATATCTCTATAAAGGCATTTATAAAAACATCTTATCAAAATGAAAAAGTCGGTAATGTATTAAAAAGAACCAGAGAATCCTGACCCTTAACTATCCGAAAAGAAAAGCAAAAACACTGTGCTATTTCTCAGTCTCTTGCCCCCTTTAAATCATGCTATGAGCAAAAAATAAAAAAGCTAGTTGAGGAAAGCATAACTCTAATGTACTGTGTATCATTTCAGATTTCTCTTCCCTGATTTGAATTCTTAGTAACTAACTCCATTTGCTGCCAATCTAATGGCTTTTATTCAAACCCCAATGCTGTAACTTATACCCTCATTTCCCTACATTAGCATATATCTCAGCAGATTAATGACAAATGACTGTTTTAATGCCTATGGATCAAAGAAAGATGTCACATGGCAGAATTCTCCATGTGTCTAACTCTATTTTAGAAAGAAAGATGCTGAGTCATTCTACAGCATGTTTGAACTGGCCCTTTACCAACTTAAGCTAGTATGTCCAAAAGAAATTGCTACATCTCAAGGAAGGAATTTTTTCTATGTGAGTATAGTAGGCAAAAAAGGGGATATTATGGAAGAAAAATAAGAATGCCAGTATGTTCTTTATGTGGATTCAAAAATGGCTTGAAAGAGAAAAAATCTCAAGGGGAGGTGTTTCTACCATGTGAGCAGACTTTTAACCAACATCAAAACAAACTGGTTGTGTAGAATCACATAGCCCCAACTAATAACTAACTGGCTGACAATTTTTCAGCTGCTTATTGTAGAGCTTAGTTAGTTCTTAAGTAGTTCAGTTGCCTGAAATAAGTGCATTAAACATGTCCCAATGACCCCTCCAAATCATACTAGTCAAATAATAATACAGTAGGTATATCCAGACATGAAAACTTAGCCTACAAAAATGACATAAATATACCTACTCTTATCCCTTATTTCAGAGCAAAGGGAAATGAGGAGAATGACATATTTAAGGTAAAACCGAATCTAAATCAGTACTTTTTGTGGCCACAAAGACCTGGAAGCTAAGTAGATGTCCACTGACTGAAGTATGATTATGCAGATTATAATATATGAACACAATGGAATAAGACCATGCGTGCTGTAATAAAGGATGACTATGATGAATACAAAGAAACATGGGAAAAAATGATACATGAACTGAGACTAAGTGAAGGAAGCAGGAATCAGGAACCAACATTCACACTGCCTATAAAAATGTGAATGGAAAAAGAAACAAAGAAACTGAGAATGAATGCTGTAAAATTATATTGACCAAGCTTGTCTGCAAGACCAATGAAAAGAAACCTTCTCCCCCTACCTCCCTTCTTTGTACAGGTGTGCAAAATATTTTAGTTAGTTATGCTGAATTTTAAATTCTGTTTCTTATTATATGTGAGGCCCCTCTGGGAGGGGGCAAAAGGACAGGAGAATGGTTAAAAAAAAAATTCTCCTTCTAGCTGTATTCCTTACTTCCTCTGGACTTCAAAACCACAAGTCTTTGCAGGGTACCTTCACCTCCCCCATTCCCCAACAGCTCCCTTTTTGTATTCTGTCTTTTCCTTTTAGAAAGCAACCTCCTTGAGGGCAAGGATTTTCTTTTTGTATCCCCAATGCTAAGCAGGGTCTAGCACAAAAGTTCTTACTTCATACATGTTTGCTCCCTTCCTTAAATTGAACTTTTATATCTAATATCATGTGACTGTGGGGATGAACATTTCCAAACTAAGTTGAAATGTTGTTGTTGTTTTTAAAGAGCAAGTACAGATCTCACTGAGTAGGCCCTAAAAGAACTTCATTCACAAACTGAAGCACCTAGACAACTTTGGGTAAATCACTTAGCCACTGTGGGTCTCAGTTTCTCACCTGTAAAATTGTGGTATGATACAAACAGTATCTACACAAAGGTTTTCAAGGCTAGACTATGTCTCTTCCTCCTCCTCCTTCCATTCTCTCCAGGAGTCCCAGAAACCTAAGTACCAGGAACAAAGCATAAAAGAATCCAAGCCAAGAGGGATAATATGATCCCCTTTTTCCTGAGGTTTCAGACTGCCACACAAACACAGATACAACAGAGGTAGGGAAACTACAACCACAGAATCAATGCTACCCTTGCTATATATTCCTTTCCCTGCTATTGCTAAATTCCTTTTGTTAATTGTTAGGTAGTCTACCAGCAATTTAATTTGCTCCAATCTGTAATCTCAAGTACAAGGCAACAGTCCTAAACCAGGCTTTTCTACCACGGTACTAGATGTTAAAAGTTATTATACAACTTTAAATCTATGATTAATTAATTTAATGAAATCAATTATATCTATGATTAATCAACAAGAAACCATTATGTGCCAAAGTGTTCTGCAAGAATGCTGGGGGCACACAGACAAAAATTACAGTAGTCCTTGCTCTAAGGTAACCTATATTCTACCAAAGAGGATAGGGATAGAATTTGACCTGTGAGTTTATTGGTATAGATAACACCCAGGTGGGGAAAAGCTCCTAGCAATAAAAACTATGTGAATTATAGTCTTAGGTTTCCCGGAGTGCTGAAAGGTTAAGCAACTTGCCACATAGTATGTGTCAAAGATTTAAACTCTCTAACAGAAGGTAAACATGTAAATAACTATATACAAAAAAATAAATATAAGGTAAGTTTTAGAGGTGGAAGAGAAAGTCTTTACATAGCTAGGTGTCATTTGAGTACGGTCATGAAGGAAACCAGGGATGCTAAAGAACAGAGGGAATATGTGAACACATTCCAAGGCAAAGGAAACAAACTATGCAAAAGTAGAGAGACAGGAGATGGATTGTGTTTCAGTGACAGCATGAAAGCTAGTTTGGCTAGGCTGCAGAGTTCAGGAAAGGAAGTAATGAGCTCAAACAAGCAGACTGGGGCCAAGTTGTATGATACCATGAATTCACCTGTAACAGAACACTCTGTTGGGACCATCCACTATGATAAATAAGATCATGGACATATATATGCGCAAATACTAAAGCACTATTATTACTGTGTGTCAACATCTTCAGTGAACATTCTGCTCCTAATTTTATGCCTCAATTCAATCTAACAATCCAACATGGAACATTTATTAAATACCTACAGTGCACCAAGACACCATTCTAGATGCTAAGGAAATGAGGACAAAAACAAAGCAAGTACCTCCCACAGCTATCTGGGGAAGGGGGAAGGAGGAAGACTTACTACAATATGCTCGCAATTTAGTAAACGCAGGATATATATATGCAAAAAGTGATTTGAAGGAGGGAGGGAGGTACATAAATAGTTCAGATGATCAGTCAAGTCTGGAGTAAGTAAGGAGGTAGCACTGAGCTGTGAAAGCGTTTTAGTGTCCAAAGTTAGAGATGAAAGGGGGAGCATTCTAGGTATAAAAGGACAGACTGGGCAAAGGTACAGAGGCAGAAAAAGGCATGTTGCATACAAGAAATGACAAGTCAGTCAGTTTGGATGGAATATAGGGGGAGTAATGTGTAAATGGCCTAGAAAGATTGTGAAGGACTTTAATTGTCAAAGGGACTTTTTATTTGATCTTACAAGCGATAGGGAACACTACAGTTCACTGAGCAAGAGAGGCATGGTCCAAACTATGCTTTAGGAATATCAATTTGGCAGCTATGTGAACGTTGAATGAAAGGAGTCTAATTAAAAAGACAGAGTACAGTGTTAGAGGCATAAAAAGAGAAAGAGATGGATTCAAGAGATGTTGAGGAGATGGAATTAGTGTGAGTTTTGAGGCCAAGATAATAAAGCCTCTTGTGGACATGCTGGAATGGAATGGGTCTTTATTAGGTTCCTACTGTGTGTCAGGCACTGTGCTAAGCACAAATTTTACCTCACTGTATTCTCATAACTACCTTGAAAGGTAAGTAACTGTTATTATCCCCATTTTATAGTTGAAGAAACTGAGGTAAATGGCATTTAAATTGACCATGATCAATCCCACAGCTATCTGATTTAGATCTCAGGTCTTTTGAGACCCATTTCCTTTATTCACATAGATTGTCAGTGTTGACTTTGAGATAGAGGGAAACCCTGGAGAGAGCTCAAAAGGGTGTGCCTATGCACAGGAGAAAGGACGTGGATAAGAAAATATTGTTGATGTTGATAATCACTGAATATCAAATAAAGTTTTCTGTGACTGCTTCAAGGAATCTTCTGTGATCCTAACATATGCATGCATGGCAGATCTTTTGTTGCAAGAATGTTTTAAGCCTGTTTTGCTCTAAATCAAATCAAAGAAAAATATTTATGATATGAATATAATCAAGGAAAAAAAAACATTGGAATATTTTATTCTCCAAATCTTTCATTCAATTTGGGGCTAGACTGGCTTTTTGGAAAGACTATTTGAACTTATGGATAATTTAAATTATTAAAGGATTTGGCTATAATAATTTATTATCAACTTAATTCATTCCAATGGACTTTATTAAGCATTCACTCTAAACAAGGCACAGTCCTAGAACCTGGAAACACCAACATAAGATCCTAATAGGTATTCCTAATAGGTAAGATATTATAAACAACCTTTTCTCATTAGCTTGCACTTTACTGAGAAAAAACAAGGTAATGTCACCTAAATTCCCTCATCTCCCTTACTCCACAATCTGA
This sequence comes from Gymnobelideus leadbeateri, assembly GCA_011680675.1. NCBI lineage: Eukaryota > Metazoa > Chordata > Mammalia > Diprotodontia > Petauridae > Gymnobelideus > Gymnobelideus leadbeateri. Next base: position 14,254 of record WOXC01001849.1, read on the forward strand.
TATTTCTATCTTCTGTTTCTTTACTCCTGGTCTCTTAAAAAAGAGGTTGTCTCTCTTTTCCAAGCCTGTTCTTAATCTGTTTAAATCTATCCTCTTCTAGTGTCCCCCAGAAGTGGTCCAATCAATCATTCTCTTTCAGATATTCTCTTTATAAACAGGGTGTCTGGTATCCCAAAACTTAGTACAGATGTAAGCTACTAAAGCACCAAAAACTTTTAAAATGCACTAAGACTTTTGGGAGACTTTGTGTAAATGATTCTTTCTGTGATGTATATAAACACAATTAACTCTAATGCATCCATAAAAATACTCACTTAGCTCTGCCATGCACTTCATTCTCTTCATTCCCAAGTTCTCAGACTCCAAATCCAGTGTTGTTTCTCCTGTACTATTCTTCCCAGTGCCTCATCTATATGCTCACTCATTTCTCATTCCCTATGGCTTCAGAACCCAACAATGAAATGAAAGTTGCCACCCATCTCTACAGCTAAATCTACCTACCTTTTCTCAAGCACCCACCCTTCCTTGGCATCTCTGTAGATTCTGGTATCAATAAGCAGTTATTCATTCCCTTGTGCTTGTGTTACTTTACCCTGGCTTCACAACTCCCTTCTTACCTGTCATGTTCCTACTCTTCAGCCTGTATTGTTGCATCATCACACATCTCCTGACCCAAAGTCTCTCCCAGATTCCTGTCCCTAAGTCCTCATCTCTTCTCTCTACATTATTTTCCACCCTTATTGATTTCATTTGTTCTCTTAGTTACCAGTTCACCCCCAAACACAGATGTACAAACATAGGTGGGTATGTATAAACACAAACAAACACACCCACACACAAACACCCCTACATTTTGAATGATTTCAATATCTGGTCCTCCATATTTTAAACCACCACTATCCCAAATCTGCCCCTCCTCCAAATGTTCCTATTTATCTTAAGTACACTACTATCCAAGTAGATAGATAGCATGGGTTTGAATGACTGTAGCAAAGTCCATCTTATATGTACATGATTGTTTGTATGCTGTCTTCCTCATCAGAGATAAAAATGAACTCCCTGAGGGAAGGACCTTTCTATGTACCCTCAGCACTTAGTTACAGGCCTACATCATATCCTTGAGGTCTGGAAATGCCTCATAATTTTTCTTTAAATCCTCCAATAAATAACACAAGTATCTTTATTAAATAACTACTTAAATACTTGTTCAATTGATTAGTCAAAAATGATGGATTAAAAAGTTTTACACTTATGAGAGTGGTTATTTGTTACATTTCATTATGGTCTCCCTTATAAACTGCCAATTACTACCAACCATTTCCTGAACACCAATATCTTAGAAGTAGCATAGAATGAATTATTATCCCTGTGAATAGGAACAGAGTCTGTTCTACTTAATAGAACAGATTTTGAGATGATAAAGGTGATTGGACAAATAAGTCACCTGCAAAGGTGGCCTGCTCTGGTGACCTTCCTGGGTCTAAATCAAGCTATAAATATACCTGAACAGCAACCAAGTTTTCAGTACTACAGGAAACAAAGAAAAGTCCCTGGCAATTCACCAAACCTAAACCAAGGCCCAGAGAAATGACATATGCAATCAATGATCTCAAGCATCACTTGCCATTGTCATGCCAAAAAAGCGAGCTACATTAAATCTCACTCTCAATATTATCAGGCAATGAACATTTATAAATACCTACTACATGCCAGGTACTAAAGTACTAAGCACTGGGTATATAAAAGTGTAGTGTAAAAAAATACATTAAAACATACATAAGATATAAAAACTGACAGCTATGTGTTAATGGGAAACTAAAAGCAAAACATATTAAGCTGTCACTTATTAGACAGGTGAACACACTAGATCAATGAAATTCCCATTTCCCAACAACCTAGTAAAGCTGACACTATAATGACCAGATGGTTTTTATTAATCTTTTTAAAAACAATTTTACATATCTCTAAAATGTAGGTAATATATATTTACCAACACAATAGATGGTGTGAAAAAATATTCCTAATGTTACTGATTGGTTAAAAAAAACAATAAATCTTAGATACTGGAAAATTTTGCTATTTAACAACTACTATGTTGGTTAGAACTAGGATATCAACACATAACCCCCTTCAAATAAAAGCAAACATAATTGTCATTTATATAGGGCTCTGAACCTATAGAACTTTCCACAGTAACTTTCCATTTTCCATCAAGGGTTTCTGCTTGGTTTCAAATCCACCAAACTCCCTGATCCCTTCACACACACTTTCCAGTTTCCTTTTATGGGTAGTCTTCCCTCATTAGATTGTAAGCTTCTGGAAGGCAAGGTCTGGGTTTGTTTGTTTTGTTATGTATTTTTTCATTTGTATCCCCAGTGATTAGCACATGTCTAGCATATTTGTTATTTCGTCATATTCTACTCTTTGTGACCCCATTTGGGATTTTCTGGGCAGAAATACTGGAGTGGTTTGCCATTCCCTTCTCTAGTTCATTTTATAGATGAAGAACTAAGGCAAAAGGGTCAAGTGACTTGCCAAGGGTCATACAGCTAGGAAGTGTGTGAGGTCAGATTTTAACTCAGGAAGAAGAACCTTCCTGACTCCAAGTCAGGCACTCTACCCACTACACCGCCTAGCTGCCTGGCACACAGTAAACATTTAATTAATGTTTAATGAACTGAATTAAATTATGTATTTAATTAAGTCTCTATATACCAAGGTTGTTAAAGGACATTTTTCTGGGGAATTTAATAATTGTTCAAAATTAAATATAAGATTTCAAGAGAATGGAAATTAGCATTTTCTTGAAGAAATGTTCCCTAAACACACAATACAAATACAACTGTAGGGAGGGAGGGGGAATATATATGTTAAGGTCCCTGCAATGCAGACTGGCCAAATTTTTTCTTATAAAAGCAGTGAACTGGAGATTTGAATTGTTTAGAAAACTAGAGCTCTTCTAGCCATTGACCACCTTCCTGATCACCTGAGGCCCTGCCACAAAAGCTTGCAGTTTTTCCCTAAAAAGTAGTGATGCTGAACCTGAAAACTTGCCTGGTCCAGGGAACTATGGCTCATGCTGCTGGACAGGCTTCCTGGATCATCCAGCATATAAAATGACAAGTTCATGAAGAATCAATGCCCCTTATATCTGACCAGTGTCTTTCTGTCTTATGAGTCTGCCTTCTGAGCTAGATTCTTCGGACCAAACAAGTTTTAGCCTAGAGATCAGGGGAGTTATGTCCAACTGGACCGATCCTTTCTTTGCTGAATGTCCTTTCCATGCTATTTAGAGAATTTCCTTTTGTTAAAGGTTAGATGGTATATCAATGTCTCATTTTGTTCCAATTCTGAGAGTAAACCGGGTCAACTGGACCCAGAACACCACCCTGCAAGTAAATACTTTATCTGAAGTCTTAATCATTCCTTACCAGTTGGCTAAATAAAATACTGTTCCTGAAAAATCTCTTAGCTATAGAAAGGAACCACCAAAGACTAGCTAACTCCTTCCTGATAAATCATACCATGTCCCCCAACACATTTAACTACATAAAATCTTTGAAGGGAAGTGATACTTCTGGTTTGCATCTGTATCTCTAGTGCCTCATACCAGGTACAGAAGAGGTACCTGATTAAGTGGTTTTTTGACTGATTAGGACATACACACACATAGAGCCACTCTTTCCACTTTTCCACACCACCATCCTCATCATTTCCTTGGTCAAAAATCAGCAAAGGTATGAAAAAACCTAGAACTTCTTCCTTTATCACAAGGTTCCAACTGGTCTGAAAAAACTATATATATAAAACACACTCCTGAAGAAATAAACTACTCTAGATCTTATAATAAAGCTTCACTCATACCTAGACATCCTGCCATCTCAAATAATGTAAATGTAAAACACAGTTTTACATTTTACATATAGTTTTACATTTAGATTCAATTTTGCTATGGCAGGCTTAGTGAGACAAACTAAAACAGAAAGAAAGCATATAACACTCGAACTAGGATGCCTATAAGCAAAGCAGTCCTACCCAAACAAGCTTATTGTCTGGTTAGTATTTCCAAACTAAGGAATGCTATTACTTTGTTTTCCCCACTTTACATTAAGTTCAAGAATTCAATAACTCCTGAATAATATTACGTATACTGTTTTAATTTTCTCTATGCTTAGAAGCATATAAGACCCTACAAAAATATAACAGAGAAAACTAAATGCCTCTACTAAGTAGAAGTAGATAAAACTTTGCCCATGCCTAAAGACAAAACCAAAAACCAAAAAAAATCACAAATGTGTAATCTTTCCTGCAAAAAGATGTTTATGAATACTGGTTAACTCTAAGCAATAAACTATTCTCAGTAATTCTTACTAATAAAGAAGAAGTGGTGGCTAGATAATCCAAATATCATTCATACTTTGCTCTAATAAATCAAAACTTAAGCCTGATTATCCAGCTGAAAGAAACTGAGGGTAAACCAGAAGCAATGCAACTCAGTAAACTTTCCTCACAGGGCAGTTTCAAAAAACATTTACTACTGAGGATAAGTAAGTCTAACATTACATCTCCTAGGAATTTCTGGTTACATAATAAAAACCCTAGTTCTCTTTCTCTTCAGAACCTTCCTTCCATCAGATTGGAGAAATTGTTTCTTTTACATAATCTAAATTAATTTCATTTACAAAGAAAAATCTAAGAAAATCATTAAAAAGGGATATATAAATTGAACACAAAAACCTACAGCTATTGTGTCCCAAAGAGTCTCAAGATACAGAAAAACAGAAACTGATGGACAGAACCAGTAGCTATGTATCTCCTCATCTCAAGAAATTCTCTAGTCAAATAGTTGTTAAATAGAATGCTTGGGGTAACAGCATCTATTAGAAAAATCTCCTTCATTTGACCTCCATACACAATAAAAGTCACCTTCTGTAATCATTTCTCAATAAAATACCACTTGCTACTTAGGGCTTATGTATGTGATACATGGAATTATAGGGCATAAAGAATAAGAGAAATGAAGAAAAATTGCTAGATAATGTCTTGAATTTATAACTGATTTGTTAAATTATTTGATGTAGTATTTGCATTAACAATTCGTCCTTTTAAAAACTTCATTTAGGCAAATAAACCACAGAATCTAAGAAGTTACAAAAACATTAACTAATTGTACCATTTGAGTCTTAATAAAGGAAAACTGATTTAATGCAAAAGGTTTTATTCAGCACTATTTACCAAGCACAGTGTAGTGTGCTAGAGATACAAAAAGCAAAGCAGAATAGTGCTCCCTGCCTCAAGGTCACATTTTAATATAGAAGATAGCATAACTATAGAAATGTTCAGTTGATGATCTTTAGGGTGAAGCCACAGGGCAAATGGTAAGGCCTGATGGTCTTTAGGTCCAACACTAAGGCAGATACCTGGATTTGTAGAGAACAAAGGCAAAGTAGATAACAAGGCTACAAGCTTATATTTTTGCCTAAGAAGGTGTGGACAATACTCAACAAATCATTACAGAAAGTGAAACATTCCTTTATTATAGCTCCATCTCATACCAACTACAGACAAGCACCAGACAAACAAGTAACATACACCATAACCCCACAAAGACAGCCCAGGGTTGGTGGCCACTGTGTGGATAAAGTCTTTCCTGTCACCAAGTAAGGTGAAGAGGAGGGTCTGATGAAGTTCCTGGCTACTAAAGTCATGGATCAATCAATTCTAACTCAACTCCATTGGGGCTCAGATACTAGGTCCCACCACTGGCAAGCAGGACAAGAGGATACTCTCCCAGATACCTGGACCCAGGTAAGTATGAAAATGACAATGAAAAACTGATATCTCACTGACAAAAGTTAGAAGGCCCTTGATACTCAACAACACAAAGAAACTTGTTAGCTTTGATAATACCACAGGCAAGTATGTCAGTTACTCTAGTGAGAACATGTTCAGGGGAAGAGATCAAAAGGAATATAAAATCTGTGTTAAAAGAAAATGAGACAAAGGTTAAAGAGTGAAAAGGAACTAAACCTAGAATTCAGCCTTAGTCACAAGTATTGTGTAACTAAAAGCTTATATTTATTTCTCTACATTTGAAGCAAAATATACATTAATTTAGCACAGCCATTGCTAGGAAATATAATTTCTAAACTAGCTTAACTTGGGAAACTTATCCCAATTTTTCAATCAAAAAGTATTTCTTAAGCATTTATCGTGTTCTAGGTATATGCTAGGCTCAGCAGATAAAAATACAAAGAATGAAACTCACATGGAGTTTATGTTCCAAGAGAAAAACAATAAAGGCATACATATAAATATGTTCAGAATAAAGATAAACATAGAATATAAATAAATAAGGAAGGTCAGTAAAGACTTCAAGTAGAAGGCAATGCTTAACTGATGCCAGAAGGTAACCGGTACAAAAGCACAATGATAGGAGATAGATGCATCATACATGAGGAAGAGACATAGCCAGCTTGTGGATTGCAGAGTAAGAGAGGAGTAATATACCATGAAGTCAGAAACATATAATGGGGCAAGCCTACAAACAAGTTGTGACGGGGGCGGCTAGGTGGTGCAGTGAGTAGAGCACCGGCCCTGGAGTCAGAAGAACCTGAGTTCGGATCCGACCTCAGACACTTAACGCACACACAAACAAAAAACTTAGCCGTGTGACCTTGGGCAAGTTACTTAACCCCAAATGCCCTCCAAAAAGAAAAAAAAAAGTAAACTCTGCCCCCTAATAGGCTGAATATAATCACATGGAGCCTGTGATGGGAGGAGTTTGCTAAAGGAGTTGAATAGAGCCCACAGGAAGCTGGGAGTCAGAGTTAGAGAGACAGTGGGGGAGAGAGAAGACTCTCGAGCAAGGAGTTAGGTTTGTGAGTAAATATTGATCTTGTGCTGGTTTGAGGGAAGGCTAAAGGATGGCATGGCTCTCTGCTACATTGTGGTGCAACTTTTATATTGCTTTGATGGATTCGGTTACCTGGCGTCTGGGATTCAGTTTTCTGGTGTCTAAATAAATATTTTGGCTCTGTCCTCTATATGGAGAATCTGTTATATTTTGCAATTAAGCACTATATGGAAATATTTATAGTCACAGTCAGTGATGTAAATATTGCACTGGCACTACAGTAGTCTTTGAGAACATCTACATTAGAGAGTATGATGATCTAACAAAGACTGAAAAGGTCAGACAGGTGGTAAGAAAAACATGAGGGCATGAAAAAACAGACTATCCAGAAGACAGTAATCAGAAATAAGAACTACAGCAGAGGGCAATTAGTATGAGAACTGAGGAAAGACCAGGACAATTAAGGGATCATCGATAACTTTGGACAGAGCAATCTCAGTAGTGTTGAAGCCAAAAGACAGGCGTGCAGAAATGATGGTTTTTCCCGGCATTTGGCTAAGAAGGAGAAGAGAGCTATAGGATTTGGCTTGTGGGGGCAGTAGACGCTAGTAAAGGGTTAACTTTTTGTAGTTTCTTAAAGGGGAGGGAGACCTGAGCACGTTTGAAGGTAATAAGTAGGGAAGGAAGTAGTATATGGAGAGAGAGTTAAGATGGGAGGATAAGAGGAACCAATGTGCTAAAGAGGGGAGGAGAGGATGGGATGAATGGCACAGGAAAAGAAATCAGCCTCTGAAAGGAGAGGAAGAAAAAGTAGGAAGGAGCTGCCAAGGGTTTTGGAAGGAAGAGAAGAGAGCAAGCTCCACGCAGAAGACAATGAAGTCAAGGTCCTCAGCTCAAAGAGTGAAGGGAGAGAAAGGCACTGGAGGCAAGAGAGAAGAACAAGTTCAGAGTAACTTCTGAAGAGAGTGAGACTTAATAAAGAAAAAGGGCGAGTACCTTGTTATATTAAAGACCTAACTGGAGTTGGAATGAAGTACTATAGGAGAAGGAGGTATTAAAAGACTGAAAGGTTTGGGGCGGCTAGGTGGTGCAGTGAACAGAGCATCGGCCCTGGACTCAGGAGGACACTTAACACAAAAACTAACCGTGTGACCTTGGGCAAGTCACTTAAACCTCAACTGCCCTCCCAAAAAAAGGCAAAAAAAAAAAAAAAAGACTAAAAGATGATTAAAGTGTGGTGTTAAATGAGATTACCATGGGTATAATACTGGCTGGAAAGGTACAAAGGCAATGGGCTGAGAAATTACTGAAAGATGACAGGATTAGAGGTCACGATGAGGGCAAACAATAAGATGACTGAGTTATAAGAGGTTATGATGATATAGAAATATATTACTTTATGATTAAGAAGTAGAACACAAGTGTAATGTTCTAGAGCTAGAGTGAATGTGGCTTGAATGTGGCTAACACATAGGGACAGAATAGGTCATGGGATTTATGGAGGAAAGGCATCTGAAGGAGAATCAATATGGATATTGATCTTCCAATAAGGTCAGGAGAGTGAGGGAAAAAGGAAAAAAATTACTGAAAGGTGGTAAAATTACCGGGTAAAGGAGAGAAAATTATCTGAGGGGCAAGAGACAACAGTCACTATGATTTGAATAAAGGAGAAAAGGTTGATACTCTGAACTTCAATAGAAGAGAGATTGCTGAAAGCAGAAGTGGGAAGCAAATATTCCACCTTTTTCTCCATCTACCCAGTAGCTTCACCCCTGCTATTGCTATATCTGGGCCTATCCATCTGAGCAGGTGCCCCTGTTATATATGCTGTCTCCCCAATTAGAATGTGAACTTCCTTAGACCTGGGACCTTGTTCTTCTATTTCTTCTATCTTCAGCATTTATGTTCTTGCAACATAATAAGGGTTTTTAAAAAGTTCTTTTATTTGTTCATTGATTCCAAGACCAGTATGTTCAAGAGTGTTGAGTAACAATATTTTCTGAGGTAACCCAGGTGGCATACAGGATAAAGGGATGTAAGGAGTATGAAAGAAGAAAATTCATGATAAAAGGAAGCCTTTCCTTCCTCTTGAGCAAGATATTCCAGAAGGTACAGCTGAAGGGTGGGCAGAATTCCAATAGAAACATGGGTAAGATAACAGCTCAAGAGGAAAAAGGAGCTGGAGGTTGGGGATAATATGCTCCTATAGGCGGTGTGCACTTGTTAGCCATAAGGGTACAGTAAGGGGTCACAAAATAAAGAAGGAAATGGCAAACCCAAATGGGGCCATGAAGAGTAAAACATGACTGAAAGGAATGAATAAGAACAAGGGGTTGTGTGAGAAATATACTTAATCTAGGAATAAAAAATATTCATTGGAAAGCCAGGAAGGTTTTCATTAAATTTATTTTACATTTATTCTTTCTGAATAAATGGATAGCTCCCATGGAGTACGCCACCAGACAAATGCCAGCCAAATTCCAGCCCTTTTATACTGCTTCGATTGGAATTTCCCTTGTTCTCCATTGGCTAGGCGCAACTTCCCAAACTGCCTAGTCATGCTCCCCTCAAACAGCTCACCAAGCATTTGTACAAGCCTGTAGCTAGCTCCCTACCTGATCAGAAAAGCCTGGCCCTGCCAGATCACAGCTTTGATTAGAACCAGTCACCTCTGACCCACATTCTGCTATCACTCAAAGATAGACTTACTTTTAATTATGTGGAAACAAAATTCCTACCATCATTTCCCACAGGTTGAAAATAAATAACAATACTAAATTGTACTGTGAGTAAAAAGGGTTAAAATTAGTTAACATTTTCTCCTGTGAATACTTTGCCCTCTTTGTGTTGTTTTGATGCTCTTGGTCCTCCTCCTACTCTGACCAGTCCTCACTTATATGTCGTCTTTTACTGAATCGTCTATCACACTGCCTGTGAGTATTCTCCAAGGCATGGATCTGGGCCCTCCTTCTCTTTGCTCCCTACAAATCTCTCTTGGTGACCTCATGAGCTTCCATGAGTTTAATTACCATTTCTATGCAAATGACTCCCAAAGCAACGTAGTAAGTCCCAGTCTCTCCCAAGAGTTTCAATTCCATTTTACCAACTTCAAATCCTTCCCTCTTCCCAAACTACAACTCCACTATTAGTTAAAGTCCTCAGCCATATACTTCCAATATGCCAGGGTCATAACCACAAACTTCAAGTTTGAACTTCATTTTCCTCCACCTCATGTATTCAATCAGTTGTTAAACCTTACCATTTCTATCTTTTATTAAATGTATCTCTCAAATCTGTCACTACTCTCTACTCTACCTTTTAGTTCAAGACCCTTATCACCTTTCACCTACACTGCAATGTTACACTACTGCAACTGATCTCCTTGTAGCATGTCTATCCTCATTCAAATCCATCCTACACACTACTGCCAACGTGGCACTCCTTAAGTATGTATCTACTCACATCACTCCTCTACTCAATAAACTCCAGTGGTTCCATAGTTCCTCCAGGATCAAATATAAACTCCCCTGCTTAGCTTTTAGAACCCTTCACAACCTATCCCCAACCTATCTTTCCAGCTTCATTAAACATATTCTCTGTCCTTCAACGTGCAAACCAAATAGGCTTTCTTTGCACTGACCATCCCCCATTTCTAGAATATATTCCATTCCTTATCTACCTCATCCTCAGAGTCTCTCTATTCCTTTAAGATGCAACTCAAGCACCTTCTTCTGCATGAAGCTTTTCTTAAATCTGTCAACTGCTAAAGGCTTCTCTGCAAAACTACTTTGTATTTATTACTTGATACATTTATTTATTCATTTTGTACTTATGCTGTTTATACTTATAAATATATTTCTACCTCATCAATTAGCAAGTTTTTGTAAATAGGGATATTAAGTACAATCCCTATCACCCTACACAGTAGTAGGTATTTTTTCATCAATCAGTCATGAAGTAGTTAAATATGAAAAATGTCTTGACAGTTTGTGATGCGACTGGAGCTCAGGAGACAAGGTATGGTTGAATCTACGAGTCAGGAACAAAGAAATGATCAATAGAACCAAGGCCATAGATGAGACCACTGAGAGTAAAGAATAAAGAAAAAAGAGGCCCATGAGGTCTAAAATGGAGGCAGGCTATAGTTAATGATCTAGCAAAGACTGAGGAGTGATAGCTAGGGGGATGAACCAATAGAAAGAAAAAGAGAAGAAAAAGGACAAAAAAGGAGTCAACAATTTTAAATACTGCAAGAAAGACAAGAAAATATGAGGACTTAAAGGGCCACTGGCAATACTGGAGAGTAGAAAAGTGAGGGTAAGGTGAGAATATGAAAAGTAGCTAATGGTTGATCACATTTTCCAGGATTGGGTGGTAAAACAGAGAGACAAGAGGACAGCTTCAGAGAAGTGTCCAGACAGTAAGGTCAAGGATTTTTCAAAACAAAGGAGACTCAAAATACCATTTCTTTATCACTTGACATTTTCAAAAGAAAATAAGTAAAAAAAAAAAAGACAGAGGAAGTATGCCTGGTCACTTTTCTATAATGATTATATAAAGAGGCTGGTTCAATAAAATTTACTAGAAACAAAAGAACAGCACAAATAACAAAGAGATGGCAATGTAAGAAAAATGGATTGGAGGTATATTAAAAAAAAAAAAAGGAAAAAGCATCCAAACAGGTCATTTCTGTCATCTAGTAGAGGAGGGTAGTAGTGAAAAAATTCAAAATATAAGCAGTGGAAAATTTCTCCAAGTATTAAGCCCCTAGAAATCTGTGAAGCAATTTTTAATCACAATTTTAAAATGAATAGATTAAAAAGGAAAAGTAGGTTTAAAATAGATTTTTAAAAAGACTTTAAATAAATGGGTTACAACCAATCTCTTACCCCTACAAACTCAAGAATGACATTTTAAAATGATCTAATTAACCAAATGGTTTTATGAAATCCTATGTGACCAACACTGCATGGAGAACATATTCTTGTTCTCTACCCCTCAACAAGTTTATACTCTAGCACACAATCTGGATAATTCAATAATATAGAATACAAAAGATTATATCTAATTAAATTCTATATTATGCGGGACAGATTAAATGCTATCAAAGTTTATCGATTACTCAGAGAGTAAGTGTGCTTTTGGGTTGCACAGCTAATACCTCCCCCTTTGTACTTCCTACAGAGCTTATGCTTCCATCCCTTCCTATAATCACAATATTTTAGAGTTGGCAGGATTACATAGTTTCACTCCTTTTCATAGAGGGGGGAAAATTAAGGTCTATAAAGAGGTTTCATGACTTGACCAAGGTTATTATGTCTAGCTAATTGCAGTGCTGGAACCAGAGGCCAGTTTCCTTCTACAGCTGTCCTTAAGCACATCACTCCTGGGCTAGCAGTGTAGATGTACCAAACCTTTGAGAATGATGGCTAATTATAATTTATAAGCCTATCATAATGAATAAAAAACTCAAAGTCAAAACCTGGGGACTTCTCCGCCTGGTGTCCAAATATCTGCAAGTGGACAATGTGTTTTTTCCTTCGCCTGTATGAGGGGGATAGTTTAAGGGTTTATGTCTCCATTTTACAGATGAAGAAACTTCTTTCAGGGAGACTAAGTGATTGGCCAAAGGACACAGGATTAATAAATGGCTCTAAGTCCAGGGTTCTTTCTACTTCAGTATGTTGCTTTCCATGTCTAATAAGAGCCCCTCACATGTATATTCAGTCTCAAGGTTAAACATTATATAAACATTATATTTCTCATAACTACTGTGAGGTAAGAAGAATTTGAAATGGGAAAGCCATTTTTCTTAAATACGTAACTCTGAAGTATCAATAATAATTGGGGGGGAAAAGGATATTTAAAAATTAACTGAAATGTTACTATACATGAAAACAAACAGCACAAATAATGTAAATCATTAGTTTTAGTTTTTTTTTCTACTACCTCTTATTAATCAAACAAAATATTTTATTTCAGCTAGTTCAGGAAATAGTTTATTTCTTTTTTATTTTTTCCTCCATCTCTTGTCGTTTGATGTTTAAGGTCTTTTGTAGGCCTTCTATAAATCCTTTTCTGTGCAGGTGACCATTTGACATTGCTCTTTGGGGGTTTCTTTACTTCAATTTCTTCCTCTTAAGATGAACCCTGATCATCTCTATTCCCATAATAGTTTTCTATGGTTGGATTCTTTCTCCTTTGCCTATGCATTTTTTTTTTTTTTGATAGCTTATTTCTTTGTAGTCACCTCTAGCCTGGGGGTATGGGAAATGGTGCTTCTTGCCCCAGGTCTTCAGCTCTTCCCTCTAGCCTGAAACCAAAGTCAAACTTCTAGCCTGCTGTAAGTACCCACAGCCAGGGGTTTTCTGCCCCACTGCTTCTGCATTCACCAGGTGTGTGCTGGTTCCTTCTCAGCACAGCTGGGTCTGGTGTTTCTGGTCAGCAAAGGTTCCTTCAATCTTCCTGGGTTCAGACACCCAAATCCCCTCACTATTCCCAGGCGTTCCAGTGGCTGGGGCCAAGGCAGCCCCTCAAACCAACTAACCCCAGGGTTTGTGCTTGTGGTTTAAGAGGTTAGCCCCTTGTGGTTAAAACAGAACCTAGCATGGGGGTGTTTACTCTTCACAGGTACCAAACTTAGTACTAGGATTTTTCTTCAGATCTTCTCAAATTGTCTTGGGAGGGGGGTTATGCCCCTGTTCTTTCTTATCTCCACCCACATTTTGTTCTCCCTAAGGTGCTATTTTAACTCATTTGTGGAGGAAGATCTTGAGAGCTTGGAATTTTCTGACCTACTCTTTCATCTTCCTAGAACCCTCTCAAAATAGTATATTTCAATGTTGGACATATCACTGAACTAAAGATATGACTGATTAAAACCGGGTAGTTACAGTTCTGGTTCTCACCTTCATTTATCTAATCCATTCAGCTAAAAAATTCAGATCTCTTTTCTCATTCCTTCCTTTTCCCTTGCCCCTAAAACAAGGTCCCCTTCTCCTCAGTCTCTAAATTAAATCCTACTTAACTTTCCAGATAAGTGAACATAGAACAGAATCAGGTAAACCAACTCTGCTGCTGTTTCAAAACCTTACCTTGTGTTTCAGACTGACCAACGTCCAATGACAAATATTAGAAAGCAGTGGTCCAATTGAAAGTTTTAACCGTATGTTACCATAGCCTCTGTGAGTGCTGTTTTCAATTAGAAAGCAGAAAGGTGGAGTAATATAGCAGAAAAGTTTCTGGAATTGGAAACAGAAGATCTCCTTTTGAGTCTTGACGTTTATATGGCCCTGACCAAACCACTTTGTAAGTTTTAATTTCCTCATCTATAAAGTAGTAAATACCCTGACTACCTTTCTCATAGGGATTACTGTTAAGAAACGTGTTGTTATTATTAAAGCATAGCTTGCAGTCCTTGGGACCAAAGCAGGGATTCAGGTCTACCTGGCATTATCAGTTTAATATTAGGAGATATTCAAAATTCAAGGTCCCAGGCAGATTGTGTTCATTTGTTCCCTTCCAACCAGATACAATTCTGTAAAGAGGCGTCAGCCAGAGGTCAACAAAGCCACACAGCAATTCTCTTGTCAGTAAGAATTAAGAAATCCTACTCCAGTTCAACCAGGAGAGCTAGTTACACTTGTGGAGATAAAATTCTGCTTTCTGTCCATATAGTATTGTGAGAAATGCTGATGGTCTGGTTTCCACAGATTCTATAGGAACAATGGATGTTTACATGCAGGAAAGCATAAATCTGTAAAGAGGGGCCTGAGCTAGTCTGGCTCAGACCAGTTGGGGGATGGTCACTAATTTTTCATTAACACTCATGCTTAATGGGCTGTTCAGGAGAGTTGTTACCCAGAAGAACTGGAGCTAAATCTCTGCTCTGAAGGAAGGGCGGGAAAAGTCAAATGAAACAGCATGAAAAGGGCTTGCCTTTGTCTGATCCTTCTTAGTAGTTTTCAGGGGGCTGCCAATTTATTCATTGCAGGATAGATGTAATGAAAACCTTCCTGGCTTCCAAACGAATATTATTAATTCCTAGGCTGGGCACAGAGTTTTCAAGCTCTTGCCTTCACAGCAGCCATAGCCACTGTGTTCTCAGCACCAAATGTCAGAGATGGATACGGTTTTATCAGTGGAAGAAGATGTATCACTCTGTTTTGCAGCTAAAAAACCTTCAGTATACTGAGGTTCTCAGAATCAAGATACATCTTGCTTTTCTAGTTATATCCACAATACTTTAAAAAGTTTGGATACTTAAAAATACTTAAATAATTTTCCATTCATTCACCAATGTAAAACTAATTTCTATTAACTTTTTCATTTCATAATTGATCTCATGATTTTTTGTCGATGTAACTTCAGCATTCTTTCATCAGACTAGGAAACCACAGGAAGGCTCACACAAATAAAACAGTTAAGTCTGTGTGTGCTACTAAAACTATTTTAATGAGATGGAAAAAGGAAAAGAATTAAAGTATGTTTTCTCACAAGGAAAGAGTTGGAGTTACTACACAAACTCTGCATGTAACAAGATACTGTAGGTGGCTTTCGTCAACATTCATAACATGACAATTATCCTTCAGAACCCTCCACACATAGTTATCTAAAATTTAAAGGTACTTGAAAAATATATTATAGTAATTTACATTTAACCTTTAAATGCCTGAATTTCAGGGGACTCAACTTCACAACTGTTCATGAGCAACTCTCTCTCTCATAGTCATAGTACTAGGACACTTTTTCATAGTAAATAAAATAACCCTATACTGCTTTTCTAGAGCAAAACAGAAGTTACTATTAATTACTATTCATCTAAAGTACTCTTAATATCACAACAAAACTAAAATTAATTTAACATAAGATAAGTGCTACCTTTATCAACAGGAAGCACATTTCTACCTCCTACTAAAGGCAACTACTGGAAACATGGAAATTCATCTCCTTTCTTTATAGGACTAGGACACCTCCTCCTCACTTTCTTCAGTTGATTATCATCTAAACAATGAGATGACTATGTAATTATAATCCTGATGATCCCACCCCAGTCTATACCTTCCTAAATCTCAAGGTCTTGTTACATTTACACTATTTTTCCTTCAAAGGAAAAAAAGGGATGTTCTTAAAGCTCAATCAGATTTAACTATGCTGTATTCCCAAACCCTCCATTAAAAACTCCAATGACTCCCCATGACTTCCAAGGTCAAACATAAAATCCTCTAAAAGGCTTTTACAAGTCACCAAGTAGGCAAGCACTACATGCTAAATGGGGTAAACCACATAGAATATAAGATGCTGGTCTAAATTGGAGGGGGTAGCAAACCCCAGCTTAAGGGTCAAATCCAGTCTCTTGTTTTTGTAATGCCACCAACTAAGAATGGTTTTTACCTGTTTAAATACAATGCAACATTAATTAAACATGTAAAAAACATTCTTACCTTGAGGATCATATAAAAAGCAAGTTAGGCCCCTGGTCTAAACCAATATGGTACAGACCCATCTACACAACTAGTGATAGAAAATGTGCTACTGTGGTGTGAGAAAGGAAAGCTTGGAGCAGCTCAGTGGTAAAGTAGAGCACCAGCCCTGGAGTTAGGAGGACCTGAATTCAAATGTGACCTCAGAAACTTACTAGCTGTGTGACCCTGGCAACAGGAAAGAGGGAGAGAGGAAGGGAGGGAAGGAGTGTGGCTACAAATAGTACAGAAAAAGCATATTCAGAGTTTTTTGATCTGATGCAAAATGAAATAAGCAGAACCAGGAAAATAATCCAAACTGATTACAGCAATGTAAATAAAACCCAACAAAATAATAGAAACTGTGAATAATTTGCTGTGAAATTATAAATGAAATTATAATTTTTCTCTTGTCCCCCAAAAAAAGAAATGAGAAAAGCCCCTACCCTTCTCTGCAGAGATGGCTAAGTATGTGTGTAGAATGTTGCCTAAATACAGACTATATCAATGTGTTCAATAGTATTGCTGAACTTTTTTTCTTTTTTAATTTTTTGTTTATATGGAATGGCTCTTTGGTTGGGAAAGGAGGAAGCTACATTGGGAAAAACAGGTAACATAAAAAATGACTTACTATTTCTCAAAACCAATTTGTGAGAGATGAGGTAAATATGGGAATGAGGAAGAAAAAGGCATCTCATGACTTAACATTTATGTGATATGGATAAAGCAGAATTAAACACAAACCAAGTTTGGTATACAATACATTAATTCTCAACAAGGCAGGTGGGGGGGAGCGTAGTTTAAAAGGGAGACTAGAGTCAGAAAAGACACAAGGAAAACAACCTTCTGATCATAAGAGAAAAAATATTTTAAATACTGACATCAGGGTATAAGTGAAAAGAGAAAGGGCATAAGGGTAGTAAGAACATTTCAACTGTACACCAGCAATGTTAACTTCCCCCTCCCCAGCATCCTCTTCTTTTTAACTTTCTTATTACTGTCCAGGGTACCATCTTTCTTCCAGTCACCCATGATTCCAACCTAAGTGTTTTTCTCGATTTTTTACTCTCAACACCAACACCTCATCTGTTATCAAGGTTTGTCAGTTCTACCTTCATAAGACCTCTCAGACACCCTCCCTTCTCTCCTCTGACATTGCCGCCACCCTGGCCAGCCTCTTCATCAATCACTTCAGGCATGGTCACTGATCTCCCTGCCTCAAGTTCTCTTCTCAGTCCAGTTCATTTTCCACTTAGCTCAAAGTGTCTTCTTACAAGGCAAGTCTGGCCATGTCACCTTCCCCACATAGTCCATCAATTCTAATGGCTCCCCACCACCTCCAGGATGAAATAAAAAACCCTCAAAGCACTTTATAACATGCCCCACATTCCCAACCCCTTACAATTCAATGGTACTGCCCTTCTTGATTGAGTGATTAGGGAAAAAGGAAAAGAATCTTTATGTCCTAAAGTAGAAATATTTTATATATTTGTTATTTAGATTTATATGTATATTGTATATATAAATTATATGTAACATATAATTTATCTATTAATATTAAAATATTAATACATTATATATAATTTATATATCTATTTATCTCAAAGAACTGGAAATTGAGGGTATGCTCCATCAAAGGGGGAATGGCTAAATAAGTTGTGATATAGGATTATGATAAAATACTACTGTGCTATAAGAAATGATAAACAGGTTAATTTTAGAAAATCATGTCAAGATTTGCATGAAATAATGAAGAATGAAATGAGCAGAACAATAACTGGATACAATAACAACAATACTGTTTAAAGAATAACTGAACTAAGCTACTATGAGCATTATAAAAATTCAAATCAATTACAAAGGACCTATGAAAATGCTATCTACTTCCAGAGAAAGAACTGATAAATAGAACTACTACATTGTGTGTGTGTGTGTGTGTGTGTGTGTGTGTGAGAGAGAGAGAGAGACAGAGAGAGAGAGAGAGAAATGGAGGAGATTGAAACTTAAAATGCAACAAAAAAAATTTTTTTTAATTTTAAAGACCTTTATAACCTGCCCTACTCCCAGTCCCTCTCAGAATCCAGTGACAATGGTCTTGACTTTTCCTACAAGACACCCATCCTTTCTAGATTCTGGGCATTTTCCCTGGTTGTCCCAAGCCCAAATGCTCTCCGTCTTCATCTCCACAATCAAAACAACAGCCAGGATCCCTTACTTCAAGTCTCTGTTAAAATTCCATCTTTTCCCTTTCCATTGTTGATTTCCCATTTATCCTCTATATACTCCTTTGTACAGTCATTTGTTAGCATGCTCTCCCATTAGGCTATGAGCTCCCAGTGGGATTAAGAGCTTCCTCCTGGAGAGCAGGAGCTGTCTTTTACCTTTATTTGAACCCATCACTTAGCACATTGCCTGGAACATAGTATTTATTAAATGTTTACTGATTAGAAAGATTCCACTCAAAATAACTACAGAATTCACAAAATATTTGGGAGTCTTATCTCCCAAGACACACCTAGGAACTATATAAAAACTATAAAGTACTCCTTACACAAATAAAAACAGACACAAATAATAAAATATTAACTGCTAATAAGTAGTTAATGCCAATATAACAAAAATGGTAATACTCCCTAAATTAATTTACCAATTCAGTGTCATACCAAACAACCAAAACAGGAAAAGTAACAAAATTTATCCGGAGTGTCTGTGGTGTGAGAAATGAAAGCTTGGGGCAGCTCAGTGGTACAGTAAAGCACCAGACCTGGAGTTAGGAGAGCCTGAATTCCAATGTGTAATTAATGCCAAAAATTTGGCACATTTAAAAAGTAGAGGTCACTCAGTAGAACAGATTTCATATACAACATACAAAAGCAAATAAATCAATAAGTCTATTGTTTGATAAAGCCAAAGATCCTGGTCCTAGGGTGAGGCCTTACACTACTTGACAAAAATTCCTGAGAAAATCAGAAAGTCATTTGACAGAACTTCCCTATAGACGAATATCTGACACCATGAGCTGCAAGTGGTAATACAACATAAAAGATGACATCATAAACAAATTAGAGGAGCAAGGAAAAAATGTCAAATTCAACAGAAATAATTTCAAAAAGGGGGCAGTGGGGCCTAGCAGTACCAGATCTCTAACTTCATTACAAAAACAAACTCGCACAAAAACAATGAGTTCAAATTCAACCTCAGGCACTTAACAACAATACCTAGCCATGTGACCTTGGGCAAGTCACTTAACCCCAACTGCCCTCCCAAAAAAAGCAAAAAAGAAATAAAGAAATCAAAGAGGAAAATGACCCCATTTTATAATATATAAAAACATCTACATCAGGTTTTTTTTTGGTGGTAAGTAAAAAGCTGCAAACTAAAGAGATGTCCATCTATTGAAGAATGATTAAACAACTAATATTGTATAAACATAATTTAATATAACTGCACTGCAGTAAATGATGAAAAAAATGGAGAGTGTCAGAAAAAACTAATATGCATAGGAGTGAAGTGAGAAAAATCAGAGAAATAGTTCACACCGCAATAATAATCTATGAAAACCAGAGGCCCTAAAATAAAACATGCTAACCCACCCTTCTGACCAGGAACTGACAGATCAAAAACGGAGCCTACGTTTTTTGGATATGGCCAGTATGGAGGTTTACTTTGCTTGACGACATATGTTACAATGGTTTTCTTTTTCTTCTTTGTCTTTTGTTTCATGGTAGACCGGGGAGGCAGAGAGAGAAAATAAATGCTAAGTTGTAAAAAGAAAAAAAAACTTCCTAATTTAAAAAAAAAAAAAGATGTTAAAAGCAAAAATAATTCATCTTGCAGCCCTTAATTAACATTTAGGTCAATTTTGCACCCCAACCCCCCCCCGGGAAAAAAAAAGGCGATGCTGGGTTTATGTAGCAGCAAGCACCCTAGCATACCCAAGTTGGCTGCTAGCGCAAGTTCTTTAATCTGCTTTTCTAAAGGAAAGCAACTCAAAAGGGGTTAATCATTTTACTTTAATCAAACATATCATTTAGCTAGTTGAAGGGAAAAAGTCAGCACCCTGAACTTCAGAGAAAATACAAACAGAATTTACAAGCAGACAAAAAAGACAGACAGAGAAACAAACAAGACAGGGCTTCCAGCTGTCTGACCATTACCATAGAGAGAGAAGCACCAACATCTGAG
The DNA here is from genome assembly GCA_011680675.1 of Gymnobelideus leadbeateri. Lineage (NCBI taxonomy): Eukaryota > Metazoa > Chordata > Mammalia > Diprotodontia > Petauridae > Gymnobelideus > Gymnobelideus leadbeateri. The sequence goes on from WOXC01001849.1 coordinate 34,756, forward strand.
TTTTCAAAGCTGTAGGTGGCAGGCGGTGTGTGTGCTTGTTTGTGCGAATAGCTACCCAGAATCTCATCAGGCCAAATCACACAACTCTTCCCATGAGTGAGCCACCAAAGCAAAACCTCACATCAGGATATATATACCCTTCTGCAGGGTCAGAGAACATCACACCCTCATGACCCACTACCCAATCACAAAGTAACCTGTTCCTGAAAAACAAGCCTCCCACCAAAGACTCCAATTAAGCCTATTAGGGGGCAGAGTATATTTTCAAATCAGGGAAGGTCCTCAAATTCACTTAAGCCTATCAAGGGACAGGGAAGATCTTTAAATTACCATTACCGTTACAGTTTATGACACAACAACTGTGTAATATAGCTTGCATAATTTCTGGAACTAAGTCAGTATCAATTAATTGAACCCGATATTATGAAAAAATATATAGTGCTTGCCATGTAGCAGACACTGTGGTAAGTGCTTGTTTTCAAATATTATCTCATCTGAGCGCCACAACAACCCTGCAAGGTAGATGCTACTATACCCTTTTACATATAAGGAAAATGAGGCAGTCAGAGATTGTGACTTGCGTAGGGTCACATGGCTAAATAACAGTTATTTGAGAAAAGGATAAGACTCAGCCAAGCTTTCTATCCACTGTACCACCTAGTAAACTGTCTTAAGAAAAAGCAGACGTTCATGTGGTTAAGAGAGATAATCCTCTTCCATTTTTCTCAATAAACCCATATCCTACCCTCATCTCTACATTTTAAAGTCATTCCTTCAAGACAGAGGTCAAACTATTTTATCTTATTTTATCTTATTTTTACACTTATTTAACATCTCTCCTTCCACTAAACCCCCTTTATAATTTTGTCTCTCAAACCACGTAACACCTTCTGATATATATATATGTAATATATTATAGTTCACTTCCATATAATTTTATGGTTATCTTTTATCTTTGAACCCTCTCATCTATTATCCTAAAAGACTGAATGAATGAAAATCTGTCTCCCCTACCACAAATACCTAACACAAAAGTCTCAGTATATATTTAAATATAATATGATAGCACACCTTCATTCAAGAGCAATGGATTTGGGAAGCAGGAAATAAAGGTTCCAATGCCAGATGCCAGCAAAGTACACACCTAGAAATAGGCAGTAAAAAGTTAATTCTCTAAATGTAAAAATACAGCATTTTGTGCGTGCCTACCCACTCACTCAACTTCGATAATGAGACCTGACAGAACTAGAAAATTATCAGTAAAGATTAAAGAAAGGCCTACAGAAAAAGTTATCAGCATTATTACCTAAAAGTATATAGTGATGGCTCCCTTCCACTAAGTGAAAAATGAGTCTTTTTCCAATAAAATAGTCTCAGTAGTGAGTCTTAATGAGATGGATCAAATACTTTAATGGATCTGCAGAGTTCCCTCCTACCATGAAGTTTAGAACCTATCCATGTACAAGCCTTTGAGTCTCTAGTCTGCCACAGGGAATTCACTGAACATGCTAGAGGGCCTTTCTTATGTTCTTCCTAATCTTTAAAGGGTACCAGCAGAGCACTGTCTACCTGTCATTACTTTCTCATATAATGTGACCTTTACTTTCTGTTATTTAATTTTTGCATGTCCCAAGAGTTCCTCATTGACTATAATGCATGTCCATAATGTACCTTTCCATTACCTCTCTGCATAATGCTCATCTTTAGTCTTTTGAAAGTTGTGATGTTTCAGGTTTTGCTTCCACACATAACATCAATAACTGGCAATGAAAAGATGGACATCACTATTTGGGGAAGCAAAGAGTCGGGAAAAATGCATGGCAATTCGGCTTCTGGGTGCTTCATTAACTCTAGGCCCAGCTTCATCTTTATCAACAGACATAGGACTAAAAAGCTCTACAAGATGTCCATTCAGGTGCATGATGAAAACAGTACAACAAACATTCTTCATCCATCCCATCTTTCCTATGTGGATGGATAAGCTAAAGTCCATTCCAGGAAGTTCTGCAGTATGATGTAATCAGTACAATGTGGTCTGCTAACAGAAGCAACTGGAGGACCTACAGGTCCACTGGTAATCCCTCTTGTAACTGATCTCCATAATGGCCTTCAACACAGTAGTAAATAGCTTTGGCAGGCCTAAATCTCCCTGCTTTATCTTCTACCTCATACCTATCAGTCATTCAACCAGATTATTTTTGCTGTTACATCTTCCAAGAAACTTTGAATGATTTAGATAAATGGATGGGAGATATCTTGTTATACAAAATGACTAAACATATTTAAACAATCCAAATACCTCAAAGTCGAAGGTGGACACCTCTTGGTCAAGTAATTATTACTATTCCTCTGGCAATGGGAAAGGGCAGTGGCTCTGCAATCAGAACCTGGGTTCAAATTTCACCATGTGACCATATGCATGTCTTAATCTTCAAGGGTTGATTTCTCCATCTGTAAAATGAGGGACTTAAAACTAGATTGCCTCTAATGTCCTTTCCAGATCTAGGTCTGGAATCCTATAATGGACTGATTCTCCAATTTAAGATTGGCTAAGTATTTCTGCAGTGCTGAGGGTTAATACCAGAATGGATAAATTATGTGCTAATTAAAGTTATCAGAAGCAGCTGTGGCCTAGTGGATAGAGGCAAGAAGGCCTGGGTTCAAGTCCCACTTCAATCATATACTGCCTACATGGTCTGCTGTAAATCATTTAACCTCTCAGGGCTCTAAGCAACTGTCTTAAGGAAGCACCCACATACTCTGGTACAAGGAATTTCCTCAGCTGGGATGGTCCACAGATCCAAGCCCTATTCCCAATCATGTACCAAGCCAGTAAGATATGCAATGGGAATATAAAGCTGGAAAAACTACAGTTTCTCTTATTCTAGATCACTGGCATACAAAAATTATTGATAATTAATGCCCTCAAGATTATTATAGTCTAATAAAGAAGAAAAAGACATATACACAAATAACTATTACAAGGGACAAGAGGGAAAGGCTAAAGGCTGTCATTATCTCATATATAACTATGGAAAATTATGGGTCAAAAATTACCAAAAATGAAACCTTTTAACAGTATAGGCTGAAGGACAGATAAAAAAGGCTGATGCAGTATTTAAAACCTACACTTTACCAAGCTATCCAGCCTATCAAACACTATCAACACCCAAGTACTCTAAATACAGTATCAAAATATTTTGTCTCACTACAAATATCTAAGCATAAGGAACTACATTTGATATTTCAAAGATTTAAGCACAAACAGCAAGGCATCCTTTCAAAATACCTAAAAGCTTAAGATACTGCCTTAAATTTAAAGGTATTGTAGCTAAAGGTACTATGACTGAAACAAATCAATCAGATCGGATATACAACATGAACATTTTTTTAAAAAACTTGCTAGACAATAAATGAACTGCAATGTAATAGCAACACAGTCAATAAATTCAAAGAATACAAACACGGGAGTAAGGGTTCACCATTAAATAAAAACGGTGGGAAAACTAGAAAGCTAGTGTCTAGCAAACATCAGGTTTAGACCAAGATCTCACACCATCCATCACAAGAAGCTTATATGTCATCTAATTATATAAAAGGTCACTATTATAAAGAAAGAATTATATAGTCTATGAATGTAAGGGGATAGTATTGTAGCAGAAGAAATGACAAAAGGAATCATTTCAGAGAAACCTGAGAAAACTTGTATGAACCAATAACATAGTGATTGTTTTAAGCAGAACCAGGAGAACAACTGATACTACAAAACCGTAAAGAAAAAATAATTTTTAGAGAATTAACAAATCTGATCAATTCAAGGACTACCCCTACCCTCCCACCCCACCCCAAAGCCCAGACTCCAGAGGATCAGAGATGAGGCATACTACCTACTGCTTTCTATCTTAAATCTGAAAGTATAAAATGTAATATTTTCATATATGCAAACATGTGGGTGTTTTGCTTGACTAATTTTAGAAAGATTGCATTTTTCTGGGGAAAAAAGGTAGAGATCCAATGACAGCATTAAAAAGAAGAAAACAAAGAGGGTAACTGAAGTATTTTTTTTTTCAAATGCGCAGAAGAGTAAAGAAGTTCAGAGGGAAATAGATATGCCAGAGAGCTTGGAAAACAACACGTTTAGTTTACTATACTTTTTGTTTGTTTGTTTAAAGCAAACAGTACATAATAAATTCACAGTTACACATAACCCTCTTTTTGTTTTTCTTATACATAAAAATGTTCATTTTTTTTGATATCTTATAAATTCGGATTAGAAAAAAAAACAACAGCATTCTACCTTCATTGAACTTACCATTCTGGAACTCATTATCATCAAGTTCTGATTATTTCCTGTCATATATCCTTTTCTTTATCATCTTTATTCATTCTTCCTCTAAATCATTCAGTAATATTCTTTCCACAAATATTAACATGGAGGCTATACAAAGACCCTTAATCAATTATATGCTCACCATGCCTCAAGAAAATATTACACTAGAAAAGGTTAGTAAGTCATCAAGAGTCCTACTTTAAAAGCTGTATATAACTCAGTTGGCTTCTTACAAAACATAAAAACAAAAATGATTAGCTTTTCTAAAATAAATTTAAGGTTTCTATTTGCATACACATGGCTAAAAGTTCTCCAGGTGGTGTTAATTTTTCTCTCCTATTTCACTTAATCTTATTACCCTAAAATGTCCTAGGAACCAAAGGGAAGATGATCTAATATATCATGAGTTCTAGACCTACCCCTGTTCCCTGGGGTAAGGGAAGGGCAAAGGAAGTTTCTTATTGCTTATGATTATGTAACTATCACTGCCCTTTACTTCAGTGCAGTACATAGCTATGTTGTGACTGTCTAAAACATGCTTTTAATTCAGAGAATTTTTTTAAACCATTAGTGCTCATTCTCACACCAACTGTGAAAGTGAATCCAGAATTCTGCAGTTCCAAAAGTTAAAGTGAAGTAAGTTTCCATTAATTATCTACCCCACCCCCTTTCTTTCTCAATCTCAGCTAAAAGAAAAATTATATACCTTTTTTTTAATGCAATGGATACAACAGCTGAGGAAAGGACAAAGCACTCTCAAAAATGGTGGAACTTTAAAGTTAGGCTTGCAATTTTTTTTTACTGTTTTGAGAAAGATAAATTAAGGCAAAAGTTCTTATTCTGGGCTCTGTAAACATTGAGGACACAGGCTTGAAATGTTATTGCTCAAGGAAGTTTGGAGATCAAGGGGCAAATCCAAATACTTTAGGGGGGAAAAAAACCAAAAACCTTAAAGCTAAAACCACCCTTGAAGTTTAAGGCAAAGGCAGCATGATAAAGTTGCAAGAGTAGTGGGATCTGGGAAAATCATAACCTCTTTGATGATAAGTTTCCTAATTTATAAAATATGGGGAATGGACTAGATGATATCTAAGGTTCTTTCTTGAAGAAACAGAAGACTCAGTGGCCTTCAGTCAAGAAGATTTAAATTCAAATCCAATCTCAGACAATTACTGTGTGACCTTGGGCAATTCATTTGGCCTCAATTTGGCAGCAATTGGAAAATGAGGATGATAATATCACCTACCTCGAAAGACTGTCCTGAGGATCAAATGAGGTAATATTTGAAGATGTGCTTAGTACATACCTGGCATGCTCCTTTTGATCATCCTCCTTTCCCCCTTTCCCTTTCCAACCTAAACAGAAGTTCTTTCAACTATACCTTGCTGTCACTCCAATGATAATAACAATCAACTCTCAAAACTAACAGAGAATTGACAAGCTCCCAAATTCACCAGAATCCACCTAAGCCTCTGTAATATATTATTTCCCTAAAGTCCTGCAATCTAAAATATTTGCAAGTACCCAATAACTTTTTTGAAAAATCCTGGAATCTCTACAGTTTGAGTCACATCTTCTACAGCAATTTTGCCTCTATAGTCTAGAGAATGAAAACTGATCATGTAAATTATTTCCTAGAAACAATGCAAGACTGTCAAATAATTAAGTATATCCTACCTAAAAATCAATTAAGTATTTATTAATGACTTACTATATGTGGTAGACACATTGCTAGGTAATGAGGATACAGGCAAGTTCAGGCAATGAAACAATCTCTCCCCACCAGGGACATTAAAAAGGGCAACAAGTATAAATATACACAGCATTAATTTAAAATGAATGAACATAACATATACCAAACCATTAAATCCAAGGCAGTTTTAGAAGCAAGCCACTAGCACTTGAAGTTATCAAGAAGGGATTCATATAGTTGGTCCACCTGAGCCGTGCTTTTTGTTTTGTTTTTTATTTATTTTTGGTTTTCTATATTTTCTCCCCATCTCTCCCCTCCCCCAACACCAAGACTGCATTCTAATTTCCCCTTCCCCCAGTCTACTCTCCCTTTATCTTGCTCCACCCCCTCTTATCCCCTTCCCCTTTATTTTCTTATAGGGCAAGATAGATTCTCTACCTTATTTCCCAAGTTGCATGTAAAAACAATTTTTACCATCTGTTTTTAAAACTCTGAATTACAAATTCTCTCCCTTCTTCTCTCCCCACCCACCCTCATTGAGAAGGCAAGCAACTCAATAGGTTATACATGTATAACTATGCAAAATATTTCCATTACAGTCATGTTGTAAAGACTAACTATATTTCCCTCTATCCTAGCCCGCCCCCCACTTACTCTATTTTCTTCTTTGACCCTGTCTTTGACCCTTTTCAAAAGGGACAGGGTCCCTTGCTTCTGACCACCCCCTCCCCCAATCAACCCTAACTTCTATCATCTAGCCTCCATCTCTTCCCCCCCCTTACTTATTCCCTCAAGCCCAATCCAATGAGAATAAGGTTTATTCATTCCCTCTCGCCTCCCCCCTTTCCCCCTCCACTGTGAAACCTTTTTCTTGAGAAAATTTATGTGAGATAAATTATCTCCCCTTTCTCCTTCTCCCAATATATTCCTCTCTCACCCTTTAATTTTATTTCTTAGATATCATCCCTTCACATTGAACTCACCCTGTGCCATGTATCTATGGATCTATTTCCTCCAACTTCCCTAATACTGAGAAAGGTCTCATGAGTTACAAATATCATCTTTCCATGTAGGAATGTAAACAGTTCAACTTTAATAAGTTCCTTATGATTTTTTTTCCTGTTTACTTTTTATTTTGATAAAATTATAAATGTTTTCTTCTGTAATCAAGTTTTTTTTTACTTTATACATTTAAAAACATATTGAGAAGGGAATCCATGAGCTTCACTAGTCTGCCATTATAGTTCATATCTCAGAAAAATTAAGAATTTTTAAATTTTTAAATTAAGGTTTAAAGGGTAAGGATTCTACTTGTTTTTATTTTTTTTCTTTTGACACTTCTAATTTGTACGTTAGTTTAGAAAAGGTTTTCTTTATAACAATCTTGCAGGGCAGGCAACATAAGAATTATTATCACCCTTAACTATACCCTTACCTAGGTGGCAGAGTGTATGGAACGCCCAGTTTGGAGTAAGACTTATCTTCTTAGTCCAGATTCAACCTCAGACACTGACAAACTGTGTAACCTTGAGAAAGTCACTTAACCTTGTTGCCTCAGTTTCCTCATCTATAAAAAATAAGTTGGGGAAAGAAACAGCAAACCCACTCTATTATCTTTGCCAAGAAAATCCCAAATGGGGTCGTGAAGAGTAAAACTGGATCAAACTCAGAGTTTAAATGACTTGTCAAAATTCACATAGCTGGTAAATTGTAAAATCCAGATTTTCTCCCTTTAAAACCAGTATTCTTTTCACTACAGTATAAGGATCTATTTCCAGTATCATGAAGCAAAAATATTCCATTGAAAATTAAAGGAAATGGTTAATGTCCTAAATTTCTAGAGAATTTCCAATTTGCATACTGAACAAAATGTATTGGTTTCAGCCTATCAATCTTCCTTGGTTTACCTGTGTTAATCACCACTTGACACAAAAGGAAAAGGGGCGGGGGAGTGGAAGAGAGAATAAGTACAAATTTGGTCATAAAGAAATTTTAGTCAGCAGCATATACTCTACACTCATCAAATATAATCTACTGCAACAGTACTTGTAACATTGTATTTTATTTGGCCAATGGCAGAATTCTTCCTAAATTAAGTCTCTCAAATTCTCTACAACTCAAAATGATAGAATCACTTAAAATTCCTTAAGTCCAGTGTTTTTCAAAGCAAAGGTCAAGATCCCCTGGGAGAATATGACTTGACCTCAAAAGGTTTGTGATCAGCCAAGTTGGGGGAGAAAGATGAGCCAAACCCCAACCTTCTCCCCAAGAGCCCTTTAAGGGGAGCTCACTTTCTTACGTTTTAAGTGTGACAGAATTAACTCCCACAGGATGAAGAGGCAAGGGCTGGATCTGCAAGGCAATTTTCATTACATTATCTTCCTCATAAAACCCATATCTCTTCCAAACTTCTCTATTCCAGTATAAGGTTATTACCAACTCTTCAGTCGCCCACATTTATAATCTCAGTATCATCCTCAACTCTTTCCCCTGCCCCAACTACACAGCTAACCAATTTTCGAAATCTGTTGCTTCCAAGTTCAAAATTCACCTTACCTCCATCTCATCCTTTTTTAACTTCTGTTATATAATGCACAACTTTAATAAGTTCCTTATTTTTTTTCCTGTTTACTTTTTCATGCTTCTCTTGTATTTGAAAGTCAGATTTTCTATTCAGTTCTGGTCTTTTCAACAAGAATGCTTCAAAGACCTCTATTTCACTGAATATCCAGTTTTTTTCCCCTGAACTATTATAATCAATTTTGCTGGGCCAGTGATTCTTGGTTTTAATCCTAGCTCCTCTGACCTGTGGAATATTCTATTCCAGGCCCTTTGATCCCTCAATGTAGAAGTTGCTAGATCTTGAGTAATCCCACGGTTGTATTTATATATAGACAATGTTAGGTATTGACAACATTAAACTAAAACATGGCCCACTCCCTGCCTGGGAGAAGCTTACACTAGGGGAAGAAGGAAGAGAACAGAGTCACGATGGGTCCATGAATAAGTGTAATACAAAGAAAGTTGTGATGGTAATTAAAAAAAAAAAACCCAAGTAAAATGATTTAGAGGAAAATGTAAGCAAAGGAAAGGCTAAATGGAGAAGGGGCTAGAAGAGAATACATGAAGGAGAGTAATATGAAACTGGAAATGGGAGGTTGGACTCAGAGTGGAAAGACTTAAATTCAAACCTGAGCAGTGTGCAGCTTACTGTCTAACCAACAAGGAACCATTCCAAAGAACTGAGCAAGGAGTGACATTATTAGAATTCTATGCTATGGTCTATTTTAGCAGTTGTGATAATCTGAACAAGGGTGAGTCTAGAGGAAGGTAAACCAGCAGGGAAAATACAGGCGATAAATAAAGATCTAAACTATAGAGTAGGAAAGGAGCACAAATGCGTAAAATTTTCTGGAGATAGAGGCTGGCAACTGATTGGATACACAGAGAGGATAGTAGGTTAAAGTCAAAATTAATTCCCAGGTTTCAAGTCAGGTAGACTGAAAGAATGTTCAGAGGATCACAGATGTAAGCACAGGAAGGATATCAAGTCCAACTCTCACTTCACAGTTAAGGAAACCAGGTCCAGGACAACAAATAACTTGATTGTGGCTCACAGAAATGCTCTCAACAGAAATAGTAAAGCTGTTGGTTTGGCTTGCATTTGAGGTTTGTTTGTTGGGTTTTTTTGTTTGTTTGTTTGTTTGTTTGTTTTGGGGGGGAGGTAGAGAACTGAGCTTATAAATGTTTGAGGGACCAACAGATAAAGATTTCTAAGAAAGAATTAGAAATACAAAGCTAGAGTTTAAGGGACAGGTTAAAGATGGATTTCTAAGTCATCCCTTTAGATAACTGAACCCATGGAAATATATGAAATTACCAAAAGAAAAAGTATAGAAAAGATAGAACAAAGTCTTGTTCACACTCCTAATCTTGCCATCACTCACAAGTTTTCCAGTTTCATGTTCACAGAATCCAAAATCCCTTTATCTTATCTGATTATAACCTTCTATTCTTCCAATTTCTCTATATAGTATTACTTCTCTATGTTCTTTATCCTCACCACCATTCATCATTTCCTTTATTCCTCTTTCCCAGGTCATAAATCATTCAGTTCGATTCTAAAACATCCTCTACAATTTAATCCCTGATCCCTAGTCCTTCCTTTAACCCTTTTGTTCCTTTACATTTTTCTTTGAGGCTTTATTTGTTTTCAAGTCATTATCTTCTTCTGAGTTTGTCTTGAGCTTCCCTGTCACCATAGGAGCTTTTTTATGGTCAGGCTCTTTTTTGTTGTTCTTTGCTAATTTTTCCAGCTTATTTCTTGACTTTGGACTTTTTATTAGAATTGGGTTCTGCGCACACCTCTGGGGAAATTTCTGTCTTTTACGCCCTTCTACTTTCACAACTTGGTCTGGGAGGGTGTGAGTTATGGTGCTTCTTGTGACATATAATCCAAGGAGAGGTCTGGTCACTGACTTTCTGGGCTGTACTTTGGTCCTTGCACTTGTGGGGTCCCTGTTCCCTCTTAACTATTCCTCTCTACCCAGAAACTGACACCCAGAACTGGATAATCAGCAACAGTGCTGCTAAATTGTACCCAATGCTACACCCAGCACCAGAACAAAGGGCCATAGGATCTTTTCCTGAACAGATATTAAGTCCTCTTACCATCCCTGGATACTGTTCCCCATTGCCCACAGTTGATGTCAATTTCCACCACACGATGCTTTTGGCAAGCCCCACCTCAGTGTCCTCAGACCTCTCTTTTTGTCTTCCCAAGTTGTCCTGGGCTGGAAAAATGACTCACTGTGATTTCTGTTGGCTTTCCTGCTCAGAATTTGATTTGGTGTTTTCTGTAGTTATTTTGTACAAGTTTGGGGAGAGGTTTGGCACTTGTGACGTTTCACCCTTCCATCTAGTCTTCACCTCCCAACAGCTTTGTTCCTATTCATATGCTGCCTAACATAGCTGAAGTAAAACACAAAACTAAGTTGTTATCTCACCTCAACTGGACCCCCACTGTAGCAAGGCAATCCCTTCTATCTCAGTAATCAATTTGCTAACTGAATCATTAATGCTACTAGCAGCTGCTGTGGAGGTGTAAAACCAATAACACCAGCACACAGAAGGGCTACTAGGACAGGGTCTTTGATCTGCTTTTCTCAAGGTAAGACAGCTTCAAAGGGGTCAACAATCTTATTTTAATTAAACAATGCAGACAGATAAGTAGAAAGAAGTATCCAATAAAGAATCCAATAGACAGGGCTCCAGCTGTCTAAACAGAGTAATAGATACCTGATCACCAGATCAGGAAGCATTAACATCTGGGTTCACAAAGCTAGGGGGCTCCTTAACAACAGCCACCCAGAATCTCATCTGGCCAAATCACAAAGACATCCTTCCCATGAGTCAGCCCCAAAACAACAACCTCCCAGTATATATATTTTTCAACTAATAGGCTCAGAGACAAGAGGCACCATAACCTTCCTGACTCAGCACAACTGTGAATTACCAGGGTTCAAAGAAGATTGATCCTTCAGATGTTTACAATTTAGCATGAGCCTGGGGAACTGAAGTCCAGAAAGAAAAACAACAAAAATCCCACCTTGCTTGCATTTCACTATCTCACTACTAGTGGCTACTTGAAAGCTTTTACCATTTCTTACTACAGTATGTTAGGTCACCTAACATTTCAAGGTCTTTAATTTTTGTATTTCTTGAGTATAAGTACTTGCAATAGTTTGGTTTTTTTTTTCCTTTTCCCTGCCCATTTTAGCAACTTGACCACATGTCCTATACACTATGCTTTAGTTGCAGCTTTGGTTTTTTTTATGCCATTCTCTCTTGGTTCTTGTCCCTACCTGTCAGAACCAATTGTTCTTGGTTTCCTTTGATAAATCTTTCCATGTTACTCCCACTAACCATGGATGCTCCAACATTCTGCCTTGGGCCCTCTTCTCTTTTCCTAGTACACTATCTTGTCTGGTAATCTTATTCCATGGGTTCAATCAATAGATCTATATATCCAATCCTAGTCTATCTCCTAAATTGCAATGCCACATCTCTAACTGCCTTTTGCTAATTTCAAAGTAGATGTCCAGTAAGCTTCTCAAACTTACCATTTCCAAAAGAGAACTTATTTTTTCTTCTCCCAAACCATCCTCTCTTCCCAACTTTCTTATCAGTGTCAAGAACACACCTGCCTCCCAGTCATCTAGGCTTACAATCTTGATGTCATTCTCAGCTCCTCACTGAACTCTATCTATCAAACTCTTGTCAAATTTTCCTGCCTTTCCTTTTTCCCACTCACACTGTCCTAGATGTCCACACATCTCCTCTTAATAGGTCTAGGCACAATAGTCTTATCTTAGAGATTTATAAATGCAAAAGGTTTTACTTTTTATTTTTCTATTATCATTACTACCTGAATAACTAAAAACTACAATTACGCCAAGTGCACCCTTTTAATTTCATACCAAAGAAAAAATTATCTGGCAGTTGTTATCTGGCAACATAAGAAAATGCATTCCATTCCCAAGTCCATTTCTCAAGTATTCCATTCAGGGGAGAGGGGGAAGAATACTGTACCATCATCATGGAAAATGTTTTACTCTGATAACTTTTGGGGGGTGGGAGGAGGGATTTAAATTCAGTTTAATTTTATTTTCAATTCCAGATTCTCTTCTTTTCCCTCTTGACTCGCCTCCACCCACTGAGAAGGTATGAAAAATAAAACTCATAAATATGTATAATGTCATACAAAACAAACTTCCCATTAGCCAAGTTCTTCCCCAACCCTGGCAAAAAGGAAAAAAAAAGCAAGAAAAAGAATAAAACAGAAGAAAATATGGGTTAATCTACAATTAGTCTATCAGTTTTCCAACTGAAGAAAATATGTTTCTTCCTGAGTCCTTTGGAATTATGATTGGTCTCTGGGTTGATCAAAGTTCCTAAGTTTTTTAAGGTTGATTATATTAACTTTTAAAGGTGAGTTCAGCTTTTCTCCGTAGCAATAAATGAATTTTACCATCACTACTTTTGTCATTTCTTTGCCTTTACAGGTGGATGATGGGAAAGAAACAGACAGGAGAGAATTTATTTTCCTGGATAGAAGTAAGGAATTAAGGAAAAACTCCACTGCTGACCTCTGCTCACCAATATGGTGTCGAGTACAGAGTGGCATTCAGACTTGATCTCAAATGGTCTAGAAAATGCTCCGACTTAATCAGATTTCTGAATTCTTTGTCCTTCTATAAAACAAAACAACCAGAAAAAGGCTGTTTTGGGGAGAATACTTAGAATGGGTCAGTAAAGCTCACCTAACCTGAGCCCTGAGGCAGCTAAATGTGGCAGTGATTAAAGTATTAGGCCTGGAATCAGTAAGATCTGAGTTCAAATCCAGCTTCAGACACACACCAGCTGTGTGACCCTGGGTAAGTCACTTAACTTCTATTTGCCTCGGCTTCTCATCTGTAAAAGGTGGACAAACTGGAGAAAGAAACAGCAATCCACTCCAGTACCTTTGCCAAGAAAACCCCCATAGACTTGCCCATGGATTCATAAAGAGCTGGACACAAGTGAATGACAACAATAAAATTGAGCCCTAAATCTTTTTTGTCAGGGTCTTATCTGTTGGCCAAATCTATAATTAAAAATATCTAAAAACTAAAGGAAATAGATTTATTTCTTCATTTAAAAAATTACTGTCTTCTTTGGTAAAGATAAATGAAATGCCTAGTTTCCTCTCAGTTTCCCCCCTCCACTATTACCTGAAATTAATCTGGAAAAGGAATAAAAAAAGAACTGCTCTAAAAGAATCTTTTCTGCTCCTTCTTCCTGTTGTTGTGGCTGCTGCTGTTGTTCATTTGACTGCTCATGGGGGAAAAAAATTGGGGATTTTCTTAGCAAAGATATTAATTAAAATGGCTTACTATTTCCTTCTCCAGCTCATTTTACAAGAGAGGAAACTGAGACAAAAAAGGTCGAGTGACCTGTCCAGTGTCAAAAAGCTACTAAGTGTTTGGGCTGCATTTGAATTCAGGTTTTGCTGACTCCATGACACAGCACTCTATCCACTCTGCTACCTAGCTCCTTTCCCCCTTACAATGCAATCAAATTCAACCAACATTGATTAAGACCCTGATTGTGCAGGGTCTATGCCAGAGACAAAAAAGAACAATCCCTGTCATTAAGGAACCTACATTCTTTTCAAGAAAGACTGAAAGGGGCGGCTAGGTGGCGCAGTGAGTAAGAGCACCGGCCTCGGAGTTGGGATGACCCGAGATCAGATCCGGTCTCAGAAAATGAGCACCCACACACAAATAATGACTAGCCATGTAACCTTGAGCAAGTTACTCAACCCCAATTGCTTTAAAAAGAAAAAAGAAAGAAAAAAAGTGATTTAATAGCATAATACTTGTTTATTCTGGATACCCCTAACACTGAATCATAAGGAAAATGATAGATTTAAATATTGTGATTTTTAATCACCTATTTCCCCCCATAAAGAAACAACACACAGGTAGATATAAAAGTACTTTATTTTAAATTTCTTAGATGACTAGCTTGAAAGTACTTGTAAAATGGAGGGAGTAAGTCAAATTTAACAAAGGAAAAGCAGCAAAAGTTTTCAAGAATAATAAAACTATACTCTAGTATTCAACCAGAATGTTTCCCAAAGATAATTTAAAAGGCCAATATAGATTTTGCACACCCAAGCAAACAGAAGATAAAACTAGCGTGCTAGAAGAGAACTGTTACATTTCTATGCCACAAATTTCCAACCCACATTATTTTCACTTAAGTACCAGTTTCAAATTCAACAAGACATTTCAGAGATTAATTCTAAAATAAGAGACCACCAAAAATAACTTTTAGAAGCAAAACTTCAAAATCAAACTTTCAATTTAAGACAAAATATAGTGGAGCTGATTTTATTGTTACTCTCCAAATGCACTGCCTCTCTTAGGTGGCAAGGTGTTCAGTGGATAGAACACTGAGACTGAAGCCAGAAAGACCTGAGTTCAAATTTCGCCTCAGACACTCTGGAGTGTGACCTTGTGCCAGTCACTTAACCTTTTTCCATCAGTTTCCTCAACTATAAACGAAAGAACATACCTACCTCCCAGGGTTGTTGTGAGGATTAAATGAGATTATTTGTACAGTACTGAGCACAGTGCCTAGCACATAGTAGGCACTTAATAAATGCTTGCTTCCTCCCTCCATACCTATACAAGTGTTTTGCTCATTCCTAAAAATACTGAAGCCAACCTTACACAGTCAACTTAAGAGTAAATCAACAAGAGATTATCAGGAAAGAAATGTAGCTCCCAAACATATATTTCTTTCATATATTTATTTTGAGAAAGGATCTAGAGGTTTCACCAGACTACCAAAGGGGACCCCATGACACAAAAAGATTTAGAACTCCAGTACAGACAGATAGGGAGGCATGTTGTCTTTCTATATGAAAAGAAAGGCCCTGACCTTTCAGAATCGATTGTTAGTACCATATAGGATAGGATGCAGATTCTAATTCTCCCAGTTGTTTAAAAACAGTTGTGGTAATAACACCATTCATTTAATTTGGTGATTAAATATAATGGGGAGTTGGAGGTGGTGATAATGAAAGGAATAAAGTCAGAATCTATCAACAGATTTTTAAGGTTAGATTTAATCTGAAATAAGTCATTGTCTTTGAAAGCAAATGAAATAATAATAACTAAAACTGAGATTTCTACCTTAAATCTTTATCAGATAAGGGATCCCATAGTTGTAAAAGAGGTACACATTATGGAATTTTATTAAAAATCACATGCAAAGATATAACTTGGACGAAGAATCAAAAGTTTCAATCTAGTCCCAGTTCTTCCATATGCTGTAACATGGTACAAATCACAATCTCTATGGGCCTCTCATTTGAAATAAAATTATTACAACTTACCTGCCCGTGAGGAGGTAGAAAAGGTCAAGTGTACTCTACTGGAAACTCTAAAGGGTGAGTTTAGTAACTGTAGAGCCAGCTTCAGACAAATCATTTAACCTCTCTGGGCCTCAGTTTCCTCATTCTTTTAAATTTCTTTTAAAAGAGGAAAATACAATCCTGGTAGCATAGGTTCAGATGAGATGATAAATGGCAAATGGCAATATGATTATAAAGCATTATAAAAATATCATTAATAAATATCTATAACATGTGGATGATAATACCATGACCCCAATATCTATAGAAGCTTTAGTGTTTAGTTGACATTTACATGCATTATATAACTTTTTCATTATAAAATATATAACCCTGTGGTAGAAATAAAGGCCATTATTTTCACTAATAGCAAACTGAGGTTTAAAGAAGTTTCTTGACTTGCTCATTGGAAACCTAAATGATATTCCTAAATTGCAGGTCTGACCATGTCACCCCCTGCTCTAACTCAGTGGCTCCCTTGAGGATCAAATATCAATTCCTCCCTTTGGCAGTTAAAGCCCTTCACCATCTAGCTTTAACATGTCTTTCTAGTTCCACTCAATCTTCTATCCATACAAATTAGCTTTCCTGTTGTTCCTCACACACTACATTCCATCTCTTGTCTCCATTCCTTTACAGAGGCTGTTCTTCCTCCCTTCCCCCCATGGCTGGAATCAATCTATAGTTTTTTTCTAAGCTTAGTTCAAAATCACCTTTATCCAAGTAAAGCCTACCCAACCCTCACCAGTCTCTAAAGCCTTCCTCCCAAGTTATTTCAGTTTTGTGTACAGTAACATATGTAGGTATCATCTTAGAACAGTTTCACTTTTGTCTTTATAATCCAGCACCTAGAATAATACAAAACACATGGTAGGCACTTAAAAAAATACCTTATGTTTCTCTCCCTTAACTTTTATTTTCCCAGTTCCCTTCCCTAAAAAGGAGTTTAAATTGATAGGTTTTTGCTGTCCTTAATCTAATAAGCCCACTCATCCAAATCTAAGTTTTATATGCTTACTGTCCTCTTGACACTGCATAGTTATTTTCCTAAGCAAAAGGGATTTGGAAAGAAAGGGCTGGTTTTGATACTTTAATAAATAATATAAAGAAATAAAGTTCTCACCATACATGAAGAAATCAAAGCCTTGGTCCATCAGTCAACAAACATTTATGGATACACAGAAAGGCAAAAAACATTCCCCATCCTCAAGGAACATACATTCTAATGGAGAAACTAATTTCAATGACTAGGTACATACAAGATAGAGACAGTATAGATGAGAGTAATCTGAAAGAAGAAAGGTTTGCCTCAGAAAGTGTATACAAGTCTTGATCCAAGTCCTAAAAGAAACTAAGAGGAGGAGGTGAGGTGGCAGAGTGCTCCCAACATGAGGGAAAGCCAATGCAAAGGCATGGAGTTAAGAGTATCGAGTTCATGGAACTGAAAATAGGTCAATACAACTGGATCCTAAGACAATGTAAAGAGGCTGCAAAAATAGAAAGGGGCCAGGCTATGAAAAGCTTCAAATGTCAATCAAAGGACTTTATCTTTGATCCTGAAATAATAGGAATCCACTAAAGCTCACTGAGCAAAAAGGTGACATGATCAGACCTACATTTTAGAAAAATCACCTTGGTAGCTTAGTGGAAAGTGGAAATTTCTCAAAACAGTCGGCAATCATTAAAACCATCATTTTCTGAAATGTTTAAAAGAATGAATAAAAGTTCTAATTATTAAATGACAAAAAGCCACAGAAAACTAATTTACCAATAACCACAGCGGAGATATCACATAGCAAATAACTGTAAAAGCTAAGACTTGAAGCCAGGTTCTTTGACTTCACATCCAAGACTTTTTTCACGCAAATCACATAAATGTATTTTACATAACCTTGGAGATCAAAATACACATGGTGGTTTAACATGTTATTTTTTGTTTTATAAGGAAGAGACAAGTATTTCAATACTGGAGTAACAGTTTTAATTTAAAATGTTCATACAATTTTACCCAAAGACACTTAAATTTTAAATGTACCTAATACATCAGAAATTTGAAAGAGGTCAAATACTATGGGGATTCTGGAATATCAGAAACGGAAGCAAAAATAACAAAATAAAACAAGGTAAGAAATTTCTAAATTGCATGAATGTGAGTTTCTTAGCCAACCCACCTTCCAGAACACTGTTCCTAAAGCTATTAAGAAATGAACTAGGATCTGTATCTCAAAGAGATATTAAAAACAGGAAAAGGACCCAAACATACAACAATATTTATAGCAGCTCTTTTTGGTGGCCAAGAATTGGAAAATGAGGGGATACCCATCAATTGGGAAATGGCTAAACAAGTTGTGGTATTATGAATGTAATGGAATACTATTGTTCCATAAGAAATGATGAGCAAGCCAACAAGAATAACCTAGAAAAGGGGTGGCTGTGTGGCACAGTGAATAATAGAGCACCAGCCCTGGAGTCAGGAGGACCTGTGTTCAAATCCGGCCTCAGACACTTAACACTTACTAGCCAGGTGACCCTGGGCAAGTCCCTTAATACCAACTGCCCCTCCAAAAAGCCCCCCCACCCCAAAAAAATAGCCTAGAAAGACTTTCGTGAACTGGTCCTGAGTGAAGTGAGCAAAACCAGAACAATATTTTACACAGTAACAGCAACACTGAGCAGTAACTAACTTTGATTGAATTATCTCTGGTTAGCAATGCAAGGATCTAAGACAACTCCAAATGACTTATGACAAAAAACGCTATCCACATCCAGAAAAAGAACTATGGAGTCTAAATGCAGTTCAAAGTATTCTCTTTGTTCTCTTTTTTTTTGTTTTCTCTCTTGTGGTTTCTCCCATTGGTTCTAATTTTTCTTTACAATATGACCAACATGAAAATGTTTAATATATACTTAGAGCAAGTATCACATTGCTTGCCATTTTGGAGTGGGGGAAGGGATGGGTAGAAAATCTGGAACTCAAAAATCTTATGGAAGTGAATAATGAAAACTAAAAGTAAATTCCTTTTAAAAAGAAAAATAAATGAACTAGGAATAGCTTTAAAGATCATTTAAAAAACACACTCCCTCCCCCACAATACAGCATAAATTTCAAAAGTCAAATAAACTTTACCCAAACCAGCCAACAATACTATTATCTTGTCATCTAATCTCAAAGACAACAGTCAATAAGCTATAATAATCAACAAAATTAGTCGAGCTAATATAGAACTGATAAAGCAAAATGAATCCTCTATTATACAGCTTGAGCACTATATTACCACTATAAAACCTTCCCAGATAGCTATCACAAAGATAAAAAAAAATCTATTCACAAAGTCAAAAATTAAGTATACAAATTAACTATACAAATCCCCACATTTGTTGGGGAGCAGAAAGTGAAAACAAAACTTTCTGATTATTTTATCAGTTTATTTCTCTAGTCCCCCAATACATCAAAGTAAGCTAATTTACATGGAACTGTACTGTGAACAGATAAAAGGGTACATTATTCCTGATAATATGGATGAGTTCAAGGGTGTATTCTTCAAATACTGAGGATAAGGTCAGGAACACTTAACAACGTGTCTTCTTGACTTGTGTGCACCATTAACTTAAACAAAAACAAAAGAAAAAGCTAAGCCAATAACTGAAGAATGAAGAACTACGAGAGTCAACAAAACATTATGACCTACACAATCAAATTCAAACTTTTAAGATCATATGCTCTTAAAGGCCTTTTTACTCATGGATTTACTGGAATAGAAGAGGATGTATACAGCTATAGAAAATAACAAGTGTCAATATCGACTATCTTCTAAAAATTCATAAATGGTAACCTAATTTTTGCTGATTTGTTTCCTTCCTTCAAGAGATCATGGGTAAGAACACTAGTAATAAGTGACTATGTTTCTTTTCTCCAATAAGAAAGGGCAGGCAAAAAGAAGTGACATTTTCTGCCATGTCATCTGCATACCTCCTGGATAAAAAGAGGAGGCTTGAAAAGAGGGCAAGTGAAAACTTCCCCTATTCTGATATTATATGCAGTTTTTCTGGCACATGCATGAATTCAAACTTTTCAATTAATCTTGCATGTTTACTCCATATATCTAAGAATGCAATAATCATTTTTAAGCAGACTGTGAAAAACTAAGAAACTATTTAACTGAATTCTATCAACAGGCAGTATGCTACAACTCAAGTTGAAAGCCCAAGAACCTAGGGCTAGCTATAGAAAACTTTGTCACCTTCCCTCTTTGGTGCCTTCATATTGATGCAGCCTCAAGCATCCTAACCTCCAAGTCCCTCCAGGGGCTCACATCCTCTAACCTACTCCCTCCTCTCTACCTCTGCTACACAAAGCTATGATCACACTCCATTTATCACCCACAAGTGTTCCACCTTCATGATCAAGAACTGCCAAACTGATAGAATCATCACCTGCATAATTCTCTCTATTCTTATGCTATACTCCTGCTAAACCCAGTCTCTGTCCTCCCCAACAACTCCAATCCCTTGAACCTTTCAATACTTTCCCAGCCCTGTTGGGGCTACATTTTCTTCTCTTTCAAATCTCTTATGATTTAGTCAACTCCAGTTCAACCATACACAGTAAAAATGTAGTGCAGTGGACAGCACTGGATTTGGAGTTAAGAAGACTTGTGTTCAAATCCAGCCCCAAACATTTACTAACTGTGTGACCTTGGGCAAGTTACTTAAAATCCCCTACTTTTAAGTATTTCATGCTATGTTTTCCTGCTATGCATTTACTCCAGTTATGTAGTATGGGGTCACAAAGCTAGCCTCAGTAAGAAGAAAGGCTGGACTTCTATTCATACTGAATGCCTGTTTATATGAAGTGACACAAAGTGTATCAAGTACAACCAGGGAAACAATATACACGATAATTATAATGACCAAGCATGGCCACAAAAATATGAGAATGCACTGTTTCTTCTTTGCAAGTGAAGGACTAAAGGTATGGAACACCAACATTTAGCATCAAACTTAATTGACATGTTGGTTATTTTTGTTGAAAATTTTTTTCTTTTTTTTTTGGTTTTAGGGATGGCTCTCTACAGAGATATGGATATAACTGGAAAATATGAGTGATGTAAAAATTAAACATAGCCTTTTAAGTTTCTTCTAGAATCAGTGGGAAAACCTTGTATCTAATCCAATTCTCCATTCAGCTAAAAGCATCACTATTAATAGGATGTCTTTTGCCTCATAATCTTCTTCCAAAAGTAGAGTAAAATGAAATTTCAAACAGAAATACATCATTTTTGATTTCAGCAAAACATTATCAAAATATATGCAAAAATACCTTACCTCACAAATAAGTAAACATATGTACATAAACCCTCTAAAATTACTTACGTGTTCTAAATTAATGTCAAGATAATGGAATTTAGGTATTACAAAAAGAATATTAGAACAACTTATCCACACTGAATTTTCCAGAGTCCTATCATTAAGTTTTGTTAATACTCACAGTGGCACATGGCGTTGCTCTGTATCAGCCTTGGCCAGTTCTTCCTCCTCAATGTCAGATTCCCCTCCTGAGCTACTGTCAGTGACATCCGAATCAAAGGCCTGTTCACTGGATTTCAAGTTAGCTGTGCTACTAGCTGTAAATTTCTCCAATTCTTCTGAAATAGAATCGCTTTTCAGAAAACTACTAAGTCCTTCTGAAGTAGTAGTCTCACTGGCAGCTTTCCGCAGGGCAGCTTCAGCCTTCCGGGTCAGCATTAACTGGCTACGGTGCCTCAAGGATTCCAAGTTTGGCAGTTTGCTTAGAGTCTTCTCCAAGAACCCACCCAGCTGGTGCTGTATATGCCTCTCCACCTGTTTGGCCTGCACCACTTGTAAGCGCTTCTGCAGCCTCCGGGCACGACTCTCAATGTCTGCCTGTCGCCGCAATAATGCTGTTGTCCTCATATCAGAATCTAGAGAACTAAAAAGGCTACAAGACAGGGGAGATTTCTGCCCCTGTGTCTTGCTACCCCCCAAACTGGAGTTGGAGTCTGTTTCAGGTGATAACCTACTCTCTCCACTGCCCCCCTGAAGTGCCAGCTGCTCCGTGGAATTTACGGAAGATTTGTTTGCAGTGCCATTATTGCTAAACATATGCTCAACATCAAGGTTTCTATGTGGAAGAGTTGTATTGGTCAAACCCACCTTCAAATCCCCAGATTCAGAACCCCGGACTTCAACACCTTGGAGAGTAGACGAAGAGAGAGCACATTTTCCCCCATTGAGAGAACTGGAATTATCGTGGTCAGGATTTGAACTTTTAGTCAATTTCTTGGCCAACCCATTTACAGGCGCTTGTGGCAGAGTTGGCTGGCCACTTGTATTCATGGTTTTTATATTCTCTAAGGAAAACTCCAAAACTGGCTGTCTCCCCAACAGCTCAGCTCGGAGTTCAAAAGACTGAGATAAAAGAGAATGAGATTTAAGGACTGTTTGCTTGCTGAAGACTCCTTGCAATTTCAAAGATTCTTTTGAAGGAACAGATGCTACATCTGAGCAGAGATAAGACGCCACCAATGGCTGTAGCTTTCCCAAATCTTCCTTGGTAGGGTTGTTTCGGAAGTCTAAACTGGAATCTTCTGTTGCAATGGCTTTCCTTTTGGTTCCGTTGGCAGCAATAAGGATATTGGTGTTGCCGTTGTTCTCGGCACTGCCAGGAGACAAGGTGGAGGATGGGGGAGCCAGTTTGAACCGGATATGGTGAGCTTCAGCTGCTGCATCAGTGAGAGCGGGCGCCATCGCAGCCATTCAGCACAGAGAGACAGGGAGTCCAGCCTCTCCTGTTGTTGAGGCCAGCTCCACGGCCCCTTACTATGTAGCCAGAGGACAGTCTAAGAGAAAAAAAGAAGAACAGCATTAGTAAATGCATAGAAAGAAAAAAATAGTATGTGAAAGTTTCATAATAAAACAGACTGAAGAGGCCTTGCAATGATCTAATTTAATCTAGCTTATTGCTCTGCTCCTGCTTAAGAGTAAAAATAGAACATTCCAGATATAGACAATCTTACTTGATTTGATTACAGTCCCTTTTCAAAAAACTGCCCTCCTCTAAATGCCTCTTCCTTCTTTCTGTGTATGGGTTAAGGTATAGAATATCACATGCACTGTTAATGCCACGTACAAATTCAGCTTCATCACTTCACTGTGATGTTTCTTCCACCGAACCTTATTTTCTTCTAGCCACCCATCTATCATACCTGGTCAGCAAAGTCTGTATTAAAAAGGCACTCTCTCTCACCTTCACCCTGTTACATATTCTCTCTCTCTCTCTCTCTCTCTCTCTCTCTCTCTCTCTCTCTCTCTCTCTCACACACACACACACACACACACACACACACACACACACACACACACACACACACACACCTTCAAACATATAAACATTCTACTGCTTAGAGAATCAGCCTATTCCCCCCAAAATATCCCAAGGTCAAATGTTAAGTATAAATATAAGGTGTTAAAACGAAAGGAAAACTTAAATGTACAGAAAAATTACTCAGTTTACTATTGTTGAGTCCTAAAATTAACAAATTTTTCCATAAATATTAAAACAATCATATTTTATCAAAGAAATATCATATCAATAGAAACCCCACAACAGAACTGATAAAATCATTTTAGTTAATTTTGTTAAGATTTATAATAACATTCATGTTAAGAGATATCAACTGCTATGAATTACAGTGATATGCAACTTACATTCAAAAAAGACAAGATTACAATCTACCTATTTAGGGTAGTATCAACTCTCAAGAGGAGTGAAGAATAAAGGATTCTCATTCAAAAGATTATCACTAACTGAAGCAAACATAATCATTTACTAAACTTTAAAGATAATAAAAATTCACCAACAGAAAAACAAACTGAAAATGTACCCATTTAATAAAATAAGGAGGGGTTTTAGTATTTCCAATGGAACACAATGCCCAAAAATCCTGTTCTTGAAAACAGACTTCATTTAAAGATAGTCTATGCAGACAAATGTTCCACTTTTACATATAAAACCATCAGAATCTACTTATTTCAAAAACTCTCCAAACTGAGAATTATTGAAGGCACAAAAATGATATTCCAAATTGGGGAATATATGTTTAAAAGTATGTGATGACCTACCTCTAACCTTTACCATACATATTCGTTTCACTGAACTTTACAATTTAAATAAAACATTTTTTTAACTGAGGAGACCAGACCAAAAAAAAAAAAAAATGAGTCATCAATTCTACCTCTAGAATTTGAGGTCAAAATAGGAGAATCACAGAATCATAGCTTTAAAGCTAAAAACAGTCATCCCCAATGTGGGATGCAAATGACAATCCACTGGGATATAAGAAAGAAAACATTTTAATTTATATACAAATTGACACTGGCAGTCTCACTGGGTCTGTGTCCTGTGTCACACCTAAAGGGTGCCTTCTGCCTCATCTCATTTCACAACTCATACAGAATACTGATGGCTGTGCCTTCACTTACAGGTTCACTTTCAAAATATTGCAACCAACTGCAGTTTCTAAGTGCCTAATTAAATGGATCTATAGATATTATTTAATTTTAACTATGTTCACAAAGTGCCTTAAAATAGATGTTGCAAAGATATTATTGATTGATCACAACTTAAAAGCACAGTTGGATCATACCAATAATAAAAATGACAATAATGTCTAAATTTATCATTTTAGTTCCATACCCAATTGCTAAAATATTACTTTACAGAACTAGAAAAAATAAAATTTATCTGGAGAAAAGGTAAAAATTTCCAAAGAATTAACAATGAAATAAAATAGGCAGGAAGGGAGTCTGGTCACAGCCAATCTCAAACTACACTATAAAGCAATGATAATCCAAACTATTTAGCACTGGTTAAAAAACAGAAAAGTTAAATGGAACAGATTTAAGTACACAAACCCCAAAAGCAATCAATAACAGTAACAAAGTTACTGGGAGCAGACTCATCATTTGACAAAAACTACTGGGATTAACAGAAAACCAGTCTGGCACAAATTAGGTTTAGACCAGTATCTCAAACTATAGACCATAATAATTTCCAAATGAATTTATGGCCTGGATGCTGGATATAGAGTACCAGCCTTGGTGTCAGAAAAACCCAAACCCAAATCTGGTCTCAGCTAGCTGTGTGACCCTGGGTAGGTCAGTTCACCTCTCTCTGTTTGCATAGCACCTATTTGCCAGGATTGTTGTGAAGATCAGAATCTCTGAGTCCTAATCTGGCCTCAGATACATACAAACCAATGACTTACCCTCTGTTTGCCTCCGTTTCCTCAACTGTAAAATGGAGATAATAATGGCCCCCACTTCCCAAAGGTTCTAAGGATCAGATGTGGTAACAGCAGTTATAAAGTGCTCAGCACAGTGCTGGTACACGTGATCTAAATGCCAGCTACTATTAGTACCATCATTACATAAAATGGTACACCACAAACCAATTAAGAGATACCTTTTAGAGACAGGGAAGAGTTTTGGCAAAGAGTAGTTTAAAAAAATCCCAAGTGGAGAACTGGGATTACATAAAACTGAAACATTTTTGCACAAGCAAAATCAATGCACTCAAGAATTTTAAAAGAAATAGTTAACTGGGAAATAACCCAGAGCAGAAAATGTTAATAAGGGTTTGTTATCCAAGATATATGGGGGCGGCTAGGTAGCACAGTGAATAGAGCACTGGCCCTGGAGTCAAGAGGACCTGAGTTCAAATCCGACCTCAGACACTCAACACTTACTAGCCGTGTGACCTTGGGCAAGTCGCCTGACCCCAACTGTCCTGCCTTTACCCCTCAAAAAAAAAAAAAAAAGATATATAAGGAATTGGTACAAAATTTTAAGAACAAGAATTATTCCACAACAAATAAATATAGTCAAAGGATAAGAGATAGTTCTCAAAAATAAAAAGCAATTGAATGTCTATATGAAAAAATCGCTACAAATCATACAAGAGAAATGAGAATTAAGACATCAGATTTGACAAAGGTAAAAAAAAAAAAAGAAAACTGCAACTGTTGGAGGATGCATGGCAAGACAGGCATATTAATGTTAGTGGAGCTGTGAATTTGGCCCATACATCCTAGAAAGCAATCAGAAATAAAACAAAAAAAGTTGGTAAACTGTGTGTGTGTGTAACACATATATATTTTGCTTTTTGGAGGGGAATTGGGGTTAAGTGACTTGCCCAAGGTCACACAGCTAGTTTCTGTGTTAAGTGTCTGAGGCCACATTTGAACTCAGGTCCTCCTGACTCCAGGGCCAGTGCTCTATTCACTGCGCCACCTAGCTGCTCCGACTGTGCATATATTTTAACCCGGAAATGCCTCAATGATGTATCTATGCCCTCCCCCCATCAAAAAAAGAGAAAAAAATTTTAAATGCACAAAAATATATATAGTAGTACTATTTGTTGTAGCCAAGAACTAGAAGCAAAATGGGTACCCATCAATTGGTCAATAGATGAACAATTAGGGTATAAATCTATAATTTTGTTTACAGTAAGACATTATGAAAGGGACAGATTCTGAGAAACCTGTTAAGACTAGTAGGAACTGATGCAAATTAACAACTCTCATTAAATTCAATCACTAACCAATTCTAGAAGACTAATAATGAATATGGCTTTCCACCTCTTGAAAAGGAGGTGCAGATTGAGGTATGTTATCATGGATCTGTTTTGTTTGACAACAGCTGTCATGAGGGTGGGAAGGGTTGAAGAGGAAAGTTAAGGAGAAAAAGTGGGGATAGCTGGTTATGTACACAAAATAGAAAAAGTATCAATAAATCCTTTTTTAAAAAATACACAGAAAAGCAAGCTCAGATGGAATAGATAGGCAACTAGGTGGCATCGCAGACAGAGTACTAGGCTTAGAGTAAGTGCTTAGCTTAAATTCAGCCTCAGATACTTACTATCTCTGTGACACTACAGAAGTCATCTCTGGTTTCCCTCAGTTTCCTCATTTGTAAAATGAAGATGACAATAACAGCACCTATCTCCCAAGGCCATTATGAGGACAAGGCGAGATGATACCCATGAAGTGCTTAGCACAGTACCTGGCACACAGTAAGCATTACATAAATGTTATCTCTTATCCTACAGATAAAACAGGGCAATGTCGGAATTAACAGGTTAAATTAAAAAGATACCACAAAAACAAGCTGAACATAGTGAACATTAGCAGTTTATATGCAGTCTTCTTTTCTGTTCCTCATAAAGAAAATGTCCTATTTTGTGATGTTTATCAAGGTCATTATTATTTTTAAAAAGAGTTTAAACAAAACTAGAAAACTGCAGCACCTACACTTCTACCTCTCTTACGCGTTTTTCATCATTCACATTAGAAAGCAGAAAACGATGACAATCAGATTTGACTAGAATTTGGCCAAAAAAACCCCTGAAATTGAGAAGATCATTTGAAATGTGGCCTTACTCTCACTATTATTAATATTGCCTTTTAGATATTAACTAATACAGCAACTATGATTAGCAAAATATCTTAAAGTTATGTTTCTGCTACTAAAAACTATACAAGTCACTTATAAATTCTCAGACTTGCACACTTATTAACTTGGAAATAGAATTTTCTAACCTATTTTTAAAAGTCTTACAAAGGAGTTTCAGTGAGTTTTGAGCCAATCTGTCAAAAAGATTAAAATGAAACCTCTAATTATTTTGCAAGAAATAATAGACATCAGGGAAAATGGAAGTGTACTAGAAAAATTTCAACCAAAGACTTTATATAATTGGTGGATGGAATCCAAAATTAAGTATCATGATCTATTAAGTGTAACTGATGATGCATTTCTTCCATTTGTATCTATGTAGTTTTGTGAATTATTCTTTTCAGCTATGACAGTCATAAAAAATTCACCTTAAAAATCACACTTTTGCATCATTATTAAGTATTAAGCCAAGAATTTCAAAGACAACAAAACATAGCCACTGTTACTAAAAAAAGATTTCTTGTAATGTTAATAAACAAAACTTAACACTTCTGAAATTGTTTTATCTTTATCTTATTCTTCTTTATTTGTATTTGGGGTATTTTTTTATTTGTACATAATATATGTGACAGTAGTACAAACATAACGTTTATATATGTTTATATATGTATGTGTATGTCTAGGTATATTAGAAGTACATGTGTAAAAAAATTTTTTTACTGGTAAAAATCAGAAATCAAAAAAAGTTTGGAAATCATTGCCGGGGAGGATCATCTAGAATTCAAGGTTTTTTAACATGGAGTCAATGATCTTGTTTATTTTGAGAACTGCACTCCAATACAACTGGTTTCTTTTGTAATACTACATTATTTTATTTTACATGTTTAAAATATTCTGTGGAATTCACAGGTTTTACTACATTGTCAAAAGAGTTTAAGATTAAGAAACTCAATCAAGTCCAATTCCCTGATTTTGGAGTATAAGGAAGACCCAGGGAAGCAAAATGTTTAATGGCTGATATTGGTAATAAATACTAGAACCAGAATTCTTTCCACTCACAGCATTGTATCTGAGAGCATACACAATGCAAAGTGCTGCAAGCTGTGTAGGACCAAGGCTGCATAAAGTTGCTCCATGTAACCCTGGCAAGTACTGCCAAAACTGCCTTGGATTAATGACGTGTTTGGTTTTTAATTAATTTTTGGTCATTGTACATACAGAAACCTTTAACTGTTGACAAATTTTTAGGGACCCCATGTGGCTGCGAGCCATAATTTAAGAAGCACTGCATTATACCAACTAATGCTTCTCTATTCTAATTTTTCCAAATATTTTGGACCAATAGAAAAATATTAACATGCTGTTGACTTTGCTAATTAAGCACATGCCCTGAACTTGCTTGCAGTAAAATAATTTGGGAGCACGGACAGCAAAACACTTTGTTAACAGAATTCAGAACATTCTATCATTGTGTGAACTAAGCAAAAAATTTCAAAGTCATGTACCTACAATTCTAAAGAATTGCCCATATTTTCTTATGCTGAACTATTTTTAATGATCTGCTAATATGCTCACTATTCTGTTAACAAAGTACTTTCACGTGGATTTTATTATTTGATCCTCATAGCAACCCAATGGAAGAAAAATAGATTTTATTGATCAGGAATCAACAGAATTTTATAGAACAGGAATCAACAAAACAAGTGTCTAATATATGACAGGCACTAGGGGCTAAGATTTAGGAATACAAAAATAAATGGAATAATACTCCTTTTATTTTTTCTTTGAAAACTGAAATGTTAATTTTTTTTCAAGCCAACTTACCTTCAAGGTGCTTACATTCTAAAAGTGGAAATAAACATAGGAAGGTGAGAAACTAGCAGCTGAAAAGGATCTGGAAAGGTCTCAGGGTTCACTTGGGCTGAGTTTTAAAAGAAGCTAGGGATTCCTAAGAGATAGAATCAAGGATGGAGAGGATTCTGGGCACAGAAACTAAAGACACAATGTTAGACACCAAAAAGAAATTTAAGGGGAAAAAACAAGAAGACTTATTTGGATGGATAGTATATGAAAGGGACTAATGCCTAAAAGGCTTGGATAGACTGAAGTCAGATTGTGAAGAAAGTCAAAATAAGTAGTTTATATTTTATCCTAGAGGAAACAGTCACTGGAATTTATTAACCAGGAGAGAGACACAGTTGATACCAGTTTTAGAAATATCATGTAGGCAACTGTGTGGAAGATCTATGAATAAGGAGAGAAACACAAAACAGGCAGACCAATAAGGTAAGAAGGAATGAGGGCCTAAATGAGGGTAGTGGCTCTAAGTGGAGATGGAACAGATAGAAGAGATGTTGGAAAAGTTGAAAAAAAAAATCAACAACATGTGGCTATTGATTAGCTATGTGGAATGGTGGAGGTGAAATTCAAAATGGTTAAGTGACAGGAAGTTCAAGTTCAGTGGACTACTCCAAAAATGCCTCCAAGAAGACCTAGAAAATGTACAAGACCAAATCCTGATGACAAAATCCAGATAAAGTCACAGTGAATCATTTGTCCAATTCAGGATAGGAGTTTGATAGACATTAGAGACAGGTCTGGGTATGAGTATCAAGGGAGAAGCTGAGTACCAAAGCAAAAGAAGGTCTCAGACCCTTACCAGGATACTGCAACAGGAACAGGTACACACTGGCAGCTTTGTTATCCACAGATCCAGATCCAGGCAGAAGAGAGTGAGAAGGGGGTGGCTAGGTGGCGCAGTGAATAGAGCACTGGCCCTGGAGTCAGGAGGACCTGAGTTCAAATCCAGCTTCAGACACTTAACACAAAAACTAGCTGTGTGACCCTTGGGCAAGTCACTTAACCCCAATTGCCCTCCAAAAAGCAAAAAAAATAAAATAAAATAAAAGATAAAAAGAGAAGAGAGTGAGAAGGTGACTTGGGCTATGGAGAAAGGAGGAAGTCCAGATGCTACCAGCAGTAGCAATACCGTGGCTCAGACCTCAGGCACAAAGCTAGTTCTCACTTCCAATATCTAGCCCAGTCTGCAGAGGAATAACCACTGTAAGGATATCAGACCAAAGGGGAACCTACAATCCTGCCTTTATGAACCAACCAAGCTTCCCAGTGGGCAGACAGGTGTGAAAACCAGCAGTCAGGTCAAGAACTTACAGAGTTCAACCAATGGAAGTCACATGGAAGTTACAAATAAACTTTGTCCTAGACCACATGTGCACAATTTGTGCCAAAGGATTTCTGGCCACCTGCAAAAAACGTAAAGGAAAACATCCACAAGAAATATTAAAATAAAGTTAAAAGACTGAAGAAAACCCCAGAGAAGTCCAAGTTATCTCATAGAAAAAACAACTGAACTGGAAAATAAAGGAGGAAAAAAATTTAAATAATTGGACTATCTGAAGCACATGACCAAAAAAAGGGCCTAGATAGCCTATTTCAAAAAGTCTTGAAACTGTACAGATGTCCTAGAACCAGAAAGCAAACTGGACACTGAAAAATCCACTGGTTCCTCTTGAAAGAAATTCCAAAAATGGAAACTCCCAGGAATATCATAGAAATCCAGAGCTTCCAAGCACCAAGAAAATCCTACAAAAGCAGCCAGAAAGTCAGAATTCAAGTATGAAGGAATTACTGTGAGGAGCAAACAAAATTTTGGAGCCACCACAATAAAGAAGCAGAGAACTTGGAATATGAAATTCCAGAAGGTAAAAGATATAGGTTTATAAGCCAAGAATAGCTTGCCCAGTAAAACTGATTAATGCCACAAAGGGAAACGTGGGTCTTTCAAAAAATAGGATTCTCAAGCATTCTTGATGAAAAGACCAAAAATGCATAGAAACTTTGAAGTTTAAACACAAGAGGGAAGAAAAATATAAAAAGTATGAATTAACAGCTATAATAAGAGACTAAACAAGGATAAACTAATTTACATTTGAATATGGGGAGATGATAAATGTATCCTCTGATCTCCATATCAGGGTTCAGTGAGGAGTCCAATTAGACAAGCCCTGGTTCTTCTTTGTGACTTTGTGACAAGTGATTTTGTGATATTTTGATCTCAAGAAAAGAATATACTGGGTGGGAAAAGAAAGGTTAGGGAAAATCATCTCACATAATCAGGGTATACAAGTAGATATCCATATAAACAAGGAGGAAAGGGTGCCAGGGAGCAGCTAATACTTGAACCTCACTCTCCTCTGAACTGATCAAAAGAAGGAATATACACATAGAGTTGGGTACAGAAATGTATTTCACTCAAGAGGGAAAAGGAAAAGAGGGGAAGGAAAAGTACATGAGGCAGATTAAGAGAGGAATCACTCCTGAGCATAACAGACTCTAATAATGTACAAAAATATTTATAGCTCTTTATGAGATATAAGAGAATAGGAATCTAAGGAGGTGCCCCTAAATTGGAAAAAGGATGAACAAGCTATGGTACATAAATATGATGGCATACTATGGAGCTGGACTCTTACATACAATAATGACCAACCAGGACTCCAGAGGACTAACAATGAAACAGGCTACTCCACCACTTCCTGAGAGAGAAGTGAACAATTCAGAACACAGATTGGAAAAAAAAAATTTAGTATATGGTCGATGTGGAAATTTGTTCTGACTGACTATATATTTATTAATGGTTTTGGTTTTTGTTCTCAGGATGGAGGGGGGAGGAACTGAAGAGTGAAAAGGCAGATCTAATTTGATTAAAACAAATTTTAGGGGGGGAAATTACCAATCACAATTCATAAGGATTCATAAGGATTCAAGATGCCTATCTCCTGAGGGGTGATGACAGACTAAGATACGGTTTTTTTAGACAAAGCAATGAGAAATTTTGTTTTGCTTCACTATATACATGTAACAGATTTTGTTTTACTTGCTTTCTTAGTAGCAAGTGGGGAAAGTAAAGTGGGGAAAGAAAATTTCATTTGAGGGAGGACAATCTTTTCAGTTTCAGAAGTTAGGTACTTGTTCACAACAGAGATGGGATCCAAACAAGTATTTAACTTCAAATCTAATGTATCTTTCATCATATCATATGGCAACTTTTTGAAATGGACCATCTCCAGGGTTTGGAATTATAAAGAGTTTTTTGTTTTTAGTGGTATTTGCTATTACTGAAGGACTAAAGAAAGAAGCTGACCTGTGTATGTGCATCATTTTTCCCATCTCCAAATTTTAAACTGTCAGTGAACAATAACCCAGTATTTTACTAACCCAAAAACAGTAATTTAGGGAAGTATTGAGACTTAGTGAAAAACTGACAGTCTGGCAGAAATTAGGCCTAGATCAACATCTTACACTATATACCACAAAAAGCCTAAAATAGGTAGTGACCTCTGTATATTAAAAATTACACTGAGTCTAAAAGAATTAGAAGATAAACTACTTAAATACTTTTAACAAGAAGAGGAAAAAAGGGATTTTTAATTAAACAGTGGATAGAGGAAATCACCAAAGATAAAAAAGATAATCTCAATTACATAAAACTCAAAAGCATTTGAACCAACAGAATCAAAAAATGACTAGTATTTTAAGAAAGGAAGTGGTCAGCTAAAAGAAAAAATCTTTATAATAAATACCTCTGAAAATACCTCTGAGAAGAGTCTGGTATCCAAGATATATGGGAACTGACAAACAATTAAGAGGAATTTATCTGTCACTGGATAAGAACAAGTAATTTTCCAAAGAAATATTACTAGCTACCATAAGAAACAGTGCTCCAAATCAGTAATAAGAGAAATGAAAATCAAAACAAGCCTGAAGTTCTCTGCCTAACACACAAAAAAACTGGAAATGGCGACAAAAGACTGGTCAATGCTAGAAAGGTTACAGAAAAACAAGCCCATTATATGCACTGTGCATGGAGCTGTGAAACATTATAACCTTTCTGTAAAGAAAGTGACGGGGGGCAGCTAGGTGGCACAGTGAGTAAGAGCGCTGGCCCCCAAGTCGGGAGGACCTGGGATCTGTCCCAGCACCCACATATAAATAATGACTGGCCGTGTAACCTTGAGCCTTAAAGTTACTTAAAAAAAAAAAAGTGACTAAAACTTCCACTCCCTTTAACTCATATATCCTATTGCTAGGCATATACTTTAAAAAGTCAAAGATACGAAGATCACATGAGACATCAAAATGCCCAAAGCAGCACTTTGATGGAGCCAAGAACAGAAAACAAAGTAGCCTGGGGAATGGATAAACCAGCTCGAGTATATAGAAAGCAATGGAAAGTTACTACTGTACAGTATAAAAAGCAATAACTGAAATATAGACAAGCATGGAAAGTCTATAAATTGATGTGAAGTAGAAACATAACTACATATATTATGACTACAACCATGTAAATAAAAATAATCATCACAAAAAATTGATTGAATGTTGCAAAATGACCAAGTTTGTCCCCAAAGAAAAAATGAAAACATACTTTCTCTTTTTGGGGGGGGAGGAGGGGGGAGGACGGAATTTGGGAACACAAGGGAGCAGAACAACTATGGATATAAAACAGTATGCAACAGTTCCCTCTACGAAACTTTCTTACCTCTTGTCAAAGTACCACCATCTTCCAGTTTCCCAGGTCAAAATCTTGGCATTGTCAATTTCACTCTGGATATCCATCCAATCAACTCATCAATCTTATTGATTCTACCTTAAAAACATTACTTACATCTAAACCCTTCTCTCTATTCAAGCAGCCACCACCTACCATAGTTGAGGCCCCTCATCATCTCCCTCCCTTCCTCTTTCAAGTATCTCCCCACTCAAGAGGTGCCCAAGAGTTCTCTGCAATTTTTGTGAATAGCAAGTTCTTATCCCAGAAGCTGGAGTCTTTGGGTTTAACAAACAGTAGATGACTACTGTGTCCTGTGTACCTAACCTATTCCATGATCGATCACTATTTCTTAGCTAGTGCCAAGGAGTTGTGATGATTGCTGCTTCATAATACAGTTTTGGTTCTGCTATGGCTAGGTCACCTTCCCTTGCACTTCTTTTCATTAAGGTTCTTGCTATTCTAGACCTTTTCTTCTTACAGATGAATTATTTTTTTTCTAGTTCTATAAAGTAATTTGTGGTAGACTGATTAGTATGGCATTGAATGAGTAAATTAATTTAGATAGAACTGTCATTTTTATTATATTAGCTTGACCTACCCAGAGCAACTGATATTTTTCCAATTATTTAGATCTGACTTTAATTGTGCAAAAAGTGTTTTGTAATTGTGTTCATATAGTGCCTGGGTTTGTTTTGGCAGGTAGACTCCCAAATATTTTATATTGTCTTCAGTAACTTTAAATGGAATTTCTCTATCTCTTGATGCTGGGTTTTGTTAGTAATATACAGAAATGCTGATGATTTCTGAGGTTTTCATTTGTTAATTATTTCAAGTAGTTTTTTAGTTGATTTTCTAGGATTCTCTAAGTATACCATCATATAAGAATGATAGCTTTCAGGGAGGGTAGGTGGTGCAGTGAGCAGAGCACAGGCCCTGGAATCAAGAGGACCTGAGTTCAAATCTAGCCTCACACACTTAACACTTACTAGCCATATGACCTTGGGCAAGTTGCACACCCCCCTCAAAAAAAAAAAAGAAAAAAAAGAAAGAATGATAGCTTTATTTCTTCATTGCCTACTCTTAATTCCTTCAATTTTTTTTTCTTCTTATTGCTAAAGCTAACATTTCAAGTACCGTATTTAATAACAGTGATAATGGATATTCTTGTTTCACCCTGATCTTATCAGGAATACCTCTAGCTTAACCCCATTACATAAAACACTTGCTGATGGTTTTAGATAGATACTACTTATCATTTTAAAGAAAACTCCCATTTATTGCTAAGCTGCTCTCTACTATCTTTAACGGGAATGGGTGCTGTATTTTGTCAAAAACTTTTTCTGCATCTATTAAGATAATCATATTAGGGGAGGCTAGATGGCCGGCCCTGGAGTCAGAAGGACCTGAGTTCGGTTCTGGCCTCAGAAACAACGCACAAACAAAAACCTAGCCGAGTGACCTTGGGCAAGTTACTTAACCCCAATTGCCCTCCAAAAAGCAAAAAAAAAAAAAAAGATAATCGTATTAATTTTGTTATTGATATGGTCACTTATGTTGATAGTTTTCCTAATGCCAAATCAGCCCTGTATTCCTGGCATAAATCCCACCTAGTCATAGTATAATATCCTCATGATGAATTGCTGTAATCTCTTTGCTGATACTTTATTCAAAATTTTTTCATTTATATTCATTAGATAAAATGGTCTATAAATTTTCTTTTTCTGTTTTGGCTCTTCCAGGTTTAGGTATCAGCATCATATTTGTATCATAAAAAGAATTTGGTAGGAATCCGCCAATTTTTCCCAAATAGTTTACACAGTATTGGAATTAGTTATTATTTAAATGTTTGTTAGAATTCACCTGTAAATCTATATGGCCCTGGAGATTTTTTCTTAGGGAGTTCACTGATGGCTTATCCAATTTCTTTTTCTGAAATGAAGTAATTTATTTCCTCTTTGGTTAATCTGGGCAATTTGTATTTTTGTAAATATTCATCCATTTCACTTAGATTGTCAGATTTATTGGCATACAGCTGGGCAAAATAGCTCCTAATGATGGCTTTAATTTCCTCTTCATTGTTGATGAATTTATCCTTTTCATTTTTTGTTTGTTCTGCTTTTTGGAAGGGGGAAGGCAGGGTTACTGGGGTTACATGACTTGCCCTAAAGTCACCGGGCTAGTAAGTGTTAAGTGTCTGAGACCACATTTGAACTCGGGTCCTCCTGACTCCAGGGTCAGTGTTCTGTCCACTTGTCACCTAGCCGCCCCAATCCTTTTCATTTTTTGATACTAGTAATTTGGTTTTCTTTTTTTTTTTTTGACTGAGTTAACCAAAGGTTTATCTATTTTATTGGTTTTTTTTTTCATAAAATCAGTTCTTAGTTTTATTTATTAGTTCAATAATTTTCTTAATTTCTATTTTATTAATCTCTCCTTTGATTTTCATGATTTCTAATTTGGTATTTAATTGAGGAGCAAGGAATAGTTCTACAGAGAACAGAAAAATTTACAACCAAACAAGAGATAAAGAATAAACATCATGAAATGCAAAATGGATCATTTTGATTATATTAAGTTAAAAAGGTTTTGCACAAAGTCAATGCAACCAAGATTACAGGGGAAGCAGAAAGCTGGGAAACAATTTTTAGAGCCAGTGTCTCCTACAAAGGCCTATATATTCTAAAACATATAGAGGACTAAGTCAAATTTATAAGAATACAAGTCATTCTCCAATTGATAAATGGTCAAAGGATATGAACAGGCAGTTTTCAGATAATGAAATTAAAGCTCTCTATAGTCATATGAAAGAATGCTCTAAATCACTACTGATTAGATGTAGGGGTGGGGAAACTGCAGCCTGGAGGCCACATGTGGCCCTCTAGGGCCTCAAGTGTGGCCCTCTGACTGAATCCAAACTTCAAAGAACAAAGCTCCTTAATAAAAAGGATGTGTTCTGTAAAACTTGGACTAGGTCAAAATGCCACATTCAAGGACCTGGAAGGCTACAGGTTCCCTATCCCTAGAATAAAAAATTCAGGTGTGATGTGATAGCCATCCTTGAATATCTGAAAAGCTATCATAACCACATAGAGAGAGTTATTTGTTTTATTTGGTCTCATAAGGCAGAACCCCTAAGAGTTCTTTTAAAGATTTTTAAAATTCTTTTTCTTTATAATATTGTGGTCATTCTATATTCTCCTGATTCTGTTCATTTTACTTCTTATGAATTTTTCCAAGCTTCTCAGAACCTTTCCCTTTTGTCATTTTTTTATGGCACAATAATATCCCATTACATTTATATGCCAAAATTTGTTCAGTCCTTTTCATTTTGACCATTAGGCTGGCTCACTTCATTTCCAGTATTTTGCTACAGCAAATGTGCTACTTAATAGTATATTGTTTTACATACGAGGTCCTTCCTTCTTCCTTTCATGTCTTTGGTTTAGAAATGTCGGCATGGTTAAATAGAGTTCTGGACTTGGAGAAAGAAGACCTGAGATACTTCGGTCTTTGTGATCTAGGACACATCCCTTAACTTACCTGCCTCAATGTATTTATTTGTAAAAATAGGATAATAATAGCACCTACCTTCATGGGTAGTTGAAAGAATTTTGCAAACACACACACACACACACACACACACACACAAAACACGACAGAACAGGAAAACAATAAATATTGGAAAAGATGTGGGAAAACTGCAACATTAATGCATCACTGGTAAAGTTGTGAACTGATCCCACCATTTTGGAGAGCAATTTGGAACTATGCCCAAAGGGCTATAAAATTGTGGATACCTTTTTTATACAACAATACCACTACTAGCTCTGTATCCGAAAGAGATCCTAAAAAAAAAAGGAAAAGGACTTACATGTACAAAAATATTTGTAACAGTTCTTTTCGTGGTGACAAAGAATTGGAAAATGAAGGGATGCCCAACAATTGAGGAATGGCTGAACAAGTGGCAGAATATAAACGTAATTAAGGGGCGACTAGATGGCGCAGTGAACAGAGCACTGGCCCTGGAGTCAAGAAGACCTGAGTTCAAATCCGGCCTCAGACACTTAACACAAAAACTAGTTATGTGACCTTGGGCAAGTCACTTAACCCCAACTGCCCCTCCAAAAAGCAAAAAAAATTAATAATAAAAAAAAAAGAATATAAAGGTAATCAAATACTATGGTTTCTTAAGAAATGATGAGCAGGTGGACTTCAGAAAAACCTCAAAATACTTCTATGAAAGAATGTTGAGGGAAATGAGCAGAACCAGAAGAACACTGTACATAGAACAGTCAACACTGTTCAATGACTAACTTGATAGATTTAGCTCTTCTCAGCAGTGCAATGATCTAAGATGACTCCAAGTCTCATGATGGAAAACGCTCCCCACACCCAGGAAAAGAACTATGGAGTCTGAATGCAGATTGAAGCATACTATTTTCTCTTTTTTTTCTTTCCTGTGGTTCTTCCCTTTTGTTGATTCTTCTTTCACAACATGACTAAATGTGAAAATGTTTAATATTATTGCACATGTTATTACCTAGACCAGATTGCATGCTGTCTTGGGGAGGTGGGAAAAATTAGAACTCAAAATCTAATAAAAGTGAATGCTGGAAATTAAAAATAAATTAATTTTAAAGAGAGAGAGCTCTTAAAAAAAAAAAAAAACCTTACCAAAGTAATTTTCCTAAAAATCAGGTCATTTTCCCTGCTCAACAAATTTCAATGACTCCCTATTTATTGCCTCTAGGATCAAATGTAAATTCCTCTGGTTTTTAAAACCCTTTACAATCTGGATCCAACCTTTCATTCCAGGCTTATAACCCTCACTCTAACCTTTCATCCCTGCTAACTGTTTTCCCACATGTACCACCTGTCTTTTGCAGCTAACCTCCTGGAGAAGGTCTGCTATAGTAAGTACCTCCACTTAGTCTACTCTAAACTCTCTACAATTTAGCATCTGACCCCATCATTCAACCAAAAGGTCTCTCTCCAAAGTTACCAGCAATCTTTTAATTGTTCTATCCAGTGGCCTTTTCTCAATCTTCATCCTTCTGACCCCTCTGTGGCCTCTGCCATGTATCAGATATGCTCTTCTCCTTGGTATGTCTCTTCCCTCTAGGCTTTCAAGACACTATTCTCTCCTAGTTCTCTTCCTATCTGGCTGCTTCTTCTCAGTTTCCTTTGCTTGATCTTCATCCAGGTCATACATGCTGACCTTGAATATCCCACCAAT
Organism: Gymnobelideus leadbeateri; assembly: GCA_011680675.1. NCBI lineage: Eukaryota > Metazoa > Chordata > Mammalia > Diprotodontia > Petauridae > Gymnobelideus > Gymnobelideus leadbeateri. The sequence continues at coordinate 74,025 of WOXC01001849.1, forward strand.
CTCTGTTTTGGACCTTCTTCTATTCTCCCTCTAAGCTATTTTCACTTGGTGGTCTCATCAGCTCCCATGGCTCATTCATCTCTATGCTGATGATTCTCAAATCAATCTTCCCAGCCCTAACTTCTCTCTTGACTTCTGTTGGGCATTAGAAGCCCTTCAATAATCCCCACATTTCCAGTCTTATATCTCTCTACTCTCCCCCCTCCCCATACTCTTGATTCAGAGACACCAGACTCCCACCTCAGGACTCTGAACACTTCTCCCATGCCTGGAATCTCTCTGAATCTCTCAACTTTATTCAAGCATACACTTTTACAGGAAAACTTTCCTGATACTCTCCAACTGCCAGTTTTCCATGATACCTTGTATTTATTTTTTCTTTATTCTGCATGTCTCCACCCAAGTATTTGTAGACTGGATAAAATGGAACACATCCAGAACTACTGAGCATTACTGAAGAAAACAACAGTCCTAACACCTAACTGACTTCATTATCCAGGACCTTGTTCTAGCTCATCTGTCTTGCATCTTCCACATCTCCTTTCCAATGGCTACTTCCCTTAATCTACAAAGCTATTTAGATCTTTCTAAACAGAAAACATACTTCCACCTCATTAGGCTATAATTCCCATAACTGTTCTCCTGATAAATTTGAGTAAAGTTGTCATGTGCCATCTGTCTTCCATGCCTTTGCCTCAAATGTCCTTCCACCTACTCCTTCCACCCCTGAATATTATAATACCAGACCTGTAAAGGCCAATTCAAATGGCACTCCTCTACCCCTGAAGTCTTTATGATACCTCTAGTATACAATCAGCTTCTCTACAGGGCCTCACAATATACCTTGTTTTAGAATTCTCTAATGTGCATATCATATAATCTTGTAGATTATAATTATTCATTTCTTGTATCCCAGTGCCTAAATGTCTGATGAAGCATGTATCACTCAAAAGGAAAGTAGTAAGAGAAAAGGAAATGAACTTCCTTAAATACAGGCTGAATTCTTTCGATGGTAAAACCAAACAATAATGGCGGCGATGATGACAGTTATACAGTACTCATTATGTACTTTACAACGACTGTCTCGTTTGATTATAATTCTCACAACAACCCTGGGAGGTAGGGGCTATATTATCCACATTTTACATGAGGAATCTGAAGCAAACAGGCTAAATGACTTACCCAGAATCACACATCTAGTAAATGTCTGAGACTGAATTTGAACTCAGGTCTTCCTGACTCCAGGTCCTACACTGTATCCACTGTGCCACTTTAAGGTCTCCATACTCATTGATAGGTATTAATTGATGAGCATATGGATGCAAATATTAAGCAAGTGAAATTAAAATGTGGGGAAAACCTCAAAACCTATTTCTAACTTGACAATACGATTCATTATCTCAAGCACAATTAAGTTTACATTTCTAGCTCCTAAGCTAATTCCCTTAAGTTCCTAAAAGAGAAAAGGCAGTTAAGTCCATCCAAAAACTTATCTATTATTAGTATGACAGAGATGTGCTGCTGCTCACGAACCAGGAGAAGGAAAAAAAAAGTCTTGATTCAAAACTGAACAAGTCTTTTTGTCCTTCACTGCAAATGTATAACTTTTTTTAATAATAAGACTCCCTAAAGCAAGTAACTATTGCAACTAATAGCCTAGTTTAGAGGTTAAAATGTGAGAGGTATTACAGTGTAATGAATAGAGAATAGGCCTTAAGGGTCAGGGGAAACATCAGTTCAAGTCCTATGAGGGAAGCACATAGTGAGATCCTACACAAATCTCGCACTACCCTCAAGGAAATTCTCAAGATTGTTAAAGTGTAGAGCATAAGTTGACACTCTGATAGAGGAAGATTCTCCTAGACCAGGGGTAGGGAACCTAGGTCCTCACAACAAACTTCTCCATCCCTTTGCCAAACCAAACACAAGTCTAGAGGGGGAAAAAGTGAGAGATCTACCATTTTTTTTTTTTTTGGCCTTTTGGAGGGAGGAAGGGAGGGCAATTGGGGTTAAGTGACTTGCCCAAGGTGTCACACAGCTATTAAGTGTTAAGTGTCTGAGGCCACATTTGAACTCGGGTCCTCCTGACTCCAGGGCCAGTGCTCTATTCACTGTGCCACCTAGCCGCCTCTAATCTACCAATTTCTAAAAGAAAAAAAAAAGATCATACTTTGGGCTTCCATATCTGTAAGCTTATTATAATTTAGTTAAAAGGGTCATAAATATATAAGTAATACTTAATAAAGCTATAAATAAGGGAATTCAATGTTACCATAGTACTTTTGTGGCATGATTGTTAGGAAAGTCCTACATAAACCCTTATAAAATTTTACTCGAAGTCATCACACAAATTTATGCTTATTATTAGCACTGCTCAAGTGGTAATTACAAATAAATAAAAAACAGAAACGTTCTTTTGCTTTTTTTCTGCTTTAGTTATTCCAGAATTTAATTCAGTTTACTTCCCTATTTTTCTAAATACAAACAGTATTAAAAAATGAATTGATCTGTTATTCTCATCAATGTATATTCTTTCCACTGGTATAAATCGGAATCTCAAAACATCCAATTCTTGACTATATTCACTGATTCTTAATTAGTAGTTTGAAGACTGCAAGGGTATTTAATACATTATCTCGTAGGGACTAAGGTATTATTGCCATTTTCAGATGAAGACACTGAAGCTCAGTGAGTCAATAAGCATTTATTAAGTACCAACCATGTACCAGGAACTGTTATAAGGACTGGAATTAGAAAGAAAGGTAAAAGTCTCTACTGTCAAGGAAAGAAAATATTAAATCAACTATGTACAAACAAGATACAGACAGACTAGACAGAGAGACAGAGACAGATACACTTGCCGATGGTCAAAACCCAGTGTTATACTCAGGAATGTTCTGTTACATCATAAATCATCTACTCTAACCAACTCCCCCATTTTAATGGGGAAGAAAGTGATGCCCAAGAGAGACCAAGTCATTTGCCCAAGGTCACAGAGGTAAATAAACGGCAGCACTTGTATGGACAATCTTAACAGAGGCTCAAAACAAGACTTGAAAATTTTACTCTAGGCAGCACATTTTTGTCCTCTGACACTAAACTCAGTTCTCTTTAGCAAGCTGTTCCATAGTCACTCCACATAATGTGCTGGATGGAAGGCATTCCTTCAGTCTAGTCTACATTTTGTAAGTAATCAGATTTGTTTATTTCTTATCCCTGGCTCCTGACACATCACTAGTCAACTTCTGATCACACAGTCCCCTGAGGATATCCCTTACATTACCACTTCCAGGTCATAGCTGTAAAATTTTCAGCAGTAGCAGCAGCCTCTACCATTCATCCCCACTGCCCTTAGTTTGGAAATGTTAAAAATTCAACATGGTTCAAAATTTTCTTTAGTCCTTTTCTTCTTTAAAATTTAAGATTGATAGAAGAAAGGAATGAATAAACCCACTCTTCCAGATCAATACCTTAGGAAGTTGCAGCTACTGCTAAACTGCACCAATAATTGATAGAAAATTAAGAGTCTTGTAGCCTGAACGTAGGATACACAAAGACCACAAACAACTTCTGTGTCTGCTGGCCTTCATGTAGCTGCAGCTTCCACAAACCCCCCCCCCAATTCACTTTAATGTCTCATGCTGACCTGTGACATATCAAAACCACAAAGGGGAAAGTTGCAAAGTGGAAGGGATAACTGTACAGCATATTGCTGAAATTAACTTGTATCAGAAAATTCATTTAAGTTGTGTGAAGGAATGAGAGTTATTTACTACTGCACTAGTACATATAGAGCAAGAGGAAGACCTATAAAAGCCTTAAGCAGTAAATCCTCTAATTTACGTATATACAAACAGTCAAGTACACAGCCTGGGGCAGCTAGGTGGCTAGTGAATAGAGCACAGGCCCTGGAGTCAGGAGGACTTGAGTTCAAATCCAGCCTCAGACACTTAACAAGAAAAAACTAGCCATGTGACCTTGGGCAAGTCACTTAACCCCAATTGCCCTCCCAAAAAAGACCAAAAAAAAATTTTTTTTTTAAGTACACAGCCTAAGAATGCATGGATAAATTATCATCTAACTCCCCCTCCAATTATGGGTCTACCCAGCACAAGCTGCACCTTAGCCCCTTTTTTCTTTCCAGTGATTACATCAGCAAGTCATGATTTATCACCTCAATGATGATTCCCGGGGATCTATATATCCAACCCTAGTCACTCTCTTGAGCTCCATTCCTCTATCACCTACTGAACAATCCAACTGGATGCCACAAAGGCTTTTCCAATTCAACATCTCCCCAAACCCTGTCCATTTCCCCAGCGTCCTTTCTATCATCCAGGTTCACAATCTCAGATACATGTCCTTATTCTTAACTCTCCTTCACCCCACAACACATTTTCTAAGTCTTATCAATTCTATCAACACTGCTCAAATCTTTCTATTTGCACATCATCATGCTTTGGTTGTACTATTGCAATATCCTCCTAATTGATCTCCCTCCCTTAAATCTTCTCCTTACTTCAATCCAGCCTCCACACAAAAGTCAAAACAACTTTCCTAAGGCACAGGTCTGATTCACACCACTCCCCTAAGTGTCATAAGCTTTCTATTGCTTTTAAATTCCATATAAATTCCTGTTCACCTTTTGAAGCCCTTCACAACCATGTCCCAACCTGCCTTTCCAACCCTGTTCTACATGATTCCCATTCCCATGCTTCTCCAGCCAGACTGGCCTTCTTGTTGTTCCCTCATACACAGCACTCTATTTCTAGTATCCATGCCTTTTCATCAGCTACCCTCATACATAGAATGTACCTCCTGCACACACTCTGCCCCTTAGTATCTATAATCCCCTTCAAATCTCAGCTCAAGCAAAGCACCACCTCCCACATGAAGCTTTCCTGGAGTTAGCCCCCTCCATTGCCTTGTTTTTAGTCATTATAAACTGATACGTTTACGTGTTTTTCCCCAGACAGAATGTGGTAGGACAGAGACTGTATCCTTTTTTGTCTGTACCCCCAGCACCTAGCATAGTATGCCCAGCACAGGGGTAAAGAACCTGCAGCTTCAAGGTCACGTGTGGCCTTCTAAGTCCTCAGGTGCGGCCTTTGACTATGTCCAAATCCTTTTATTAAGGAGATTTGTTCTGTAAAGTTTGGATTCAGAGTCACACACTTGAGAACCCAGGGACTAAATGTGGCCTCAAGGCTGAAGGTACCTCACCCCTGGCCCAGCAAATATTAAGCACTTAATAAATGCTTACTGCATGACTGAGAGGGAGTACCCAATACCCCCAAGATCAGGAATTCATCTAACTATGATCCCCAATGCCTAGCACAATACAGAGTAACAAAGCAGGCATTTTAATAAATGATGAATGAATGATGGTACAGGGGAAATAGTCACTGCCTCCTCTACAACTACGTCTGCTTAGGGGAAAAAAAGGGCATCCAACAAATTAAAAATAAGTCAAGTAAAAATATTTCTAAAGTATAGCAAATAGTAAAAAAAAAAAAAAGTACTCTATCCATGACTATTGTTTATTAATAATCCCTTATGTTACCTGTGTTATTAGAGTTGGTATGATATAGTAGTAGAAAGACAGCCTTGATTTAGGGGAAAATATGGACATTCAATGAAATAAGAGGATTTTCAAGCATTTTTGATGAAAAAACCAGAGCTGAACAGAAAATCTGACTTTCAAATACAAGAATCAAGAGAAGCATGAAAAGGTAAACAGGAAAGAGAAATCATAAAGAGGTTATTAAAGTTGAACTGTTTACCTTCCTACATGGAAAGATGATATTTCTTAACTCATGAGACTTTTCTCAGTGTTAGGATAGTTGAAGGGATATATATATATGTGTATGTGCATACATACATCTATATGCATATGTATACCCACATCTATATGAATACATATACAGGTGGGTGTATGTATATATGTGTGTATACGTGTGTACATGTATACTTAGAAGGCACAAGGGGACTTGAATATGAAGGGATGATATCTAAAAAAGAAAATTAAGAGGTAAGAGAGGAATATATTGGGAGAAGGAGAAAGGGTGAGCTAGAACAGGGCAAATAATCTCATATAAAAGAGGCAAGAGAAAGCTATTACAATGGAGGGGAAGAACAGGGAGGTGAAAGGGAATGAGTCAACCTTATTCTCAATGGATCTGGTTTAATGAGGGAATAACATATATACTCGATTAGGTATCTTACCCTACAGGAAAGTCAGGGGCAAGGGGATAAGAGGGAGGGATGGTAGAAGGGAGGGCAGACTGGGGGAAGAGGTAGTCAGAAGCAAACACTTTTGAAAAAGGACAGGGTCAAAGAAAAAAAACAGAATAAATGGGGGGATAGGATGGAGGGAAATATAGTCTTTCACAATATGATTAATATGGAAATGTTCTACATAATTACACATGTATAACCTATACTGAATTGCTTGAATTCCCAGTGGGGGTGGGTGAGAAGGGAAGAAGGGAGAGAATCTGGAACTCAAAAGTTTTAAAAATAAATGTTAAAAAAAAAAACTGTTGTTACATGCAATCAGAAAATAAGATATATAGGCAATGGAGTATAGAAATCCATCTTGCCCTACAAGAAAGTAAGAAGGAGAGATGAGGAGGATATATGAGATGGCAGACTGGGGGAAAGAGTAATCAGTATCCTTGCCATTTTGGGGTGGGGAGTAGGGAAGAGATGCAGAGAAAATTTGGAACTCAAAATCTTATAGAAATGAATGCTGACAACTAAAAATAAATAAATAATCCCAGGGAAAAGAAAAAACAGCCTTAAATCAAGACAACCTATATCTAATCTCAGTTCTGATACATACAGAATGTGTGGCCTGGGGTGAGTCATTGTACTGCTCACACTCTAAACAAATATGAGACTACAAATTATAAAACGCCAATCTGTACTGGTTGAGGGAGTATTTCCTACACCAATGAAATCAAAGGTCTAATTCCGTATGATATTAACTTTGCTTCATTTTCATTCACAACAGTAAAATGGGGATTACAATATCAGTTCCAAAATGTACATTCTCAAATTTAACTAATTTAAGGAAAATATGAAATCATTATGAGCCATCTGGTTTTTGTTGTTTCAAATTGTTTCAGACATATTCAACCCTTCATGACCCCACTTGGGGTTTTCTTGGCAAAGATTCTGATTTGCCATGTCCCTTTCCAGCTCATTTCACAGATATGGAAACTAAGGCAAATGGGGTTAAATGACTTACCCAGAGTCACATGGCTAGTTAAGTGTCTGAGGCTGGATTTGAACTCACATAAAGAAGTCTTCCTGACTTCAGGCCTGGCACGCTATCCACTGTACCACCCAGCTACCCATCTTGACCTGTTTTCTCTCCACATAAAAAACCCTTTCCACCAGCAGTTTCAGGATAGGCAAAAGAACTATAAAACTGAAATATTTTAAATCTTGTAAAAAATATTATTAAAAGATCGCAAAGCCTTACCGCTATTAATAGTTTGTTAACCCTCATAATAATCTTTAGAAGTAGATTTGGTGCTGAGATAATAATCCTTTTAATGAATGGAGAGAAAAGGTGGAATAATTATCCATAGTTCAAGTATGGCTGAATTAAGAATTCAGAACCCTAGTCACAATTAAGTCAACATCTCAGTGCAATTTCTCCATAACACCATAAGAATTCAGTAAGCATATTCTTTAAATTGTTTTTAAGTCCTGTCCAACTCTTCATGACCTTGTGGTCCATAGCACACCAATACTGTCCATGGGGTTTCCAGGATATTGGAGTAGTTTGCCATTTCCTTCTCCCAGAGACTAAGGCAAACTGAGGTTAAAGTGATTTGCCCAGGGTCACACAGCTATTAAGTGTCTCGGGCCATATCTGAACTCAGGTCTTGCTGTCTTCAGGTCGGGCAATCTATTCACTGAGTCATCTGTAGCCTTAAACAGGATGCTTAAATAGGATGCCTCAAAAAGAGAAAAATAATCCCATGAATACATTTCTACTAGACACCTAATATCTATCACAAGTACAACTAGAGAAGCAAAAACATAAGATTATATGGACATATAATGTTCTCCTATCTGAAAGGCAAAGAAAAATCCAGTGACAAAGTATACCAGGCCTAGCTCTACCTTTATACCTGGGGTCTGTGTTTTAAAAAAATATTTTTGATAATGGTGTTTCAAAGTAATTCAATTCCTTTATAACTATTATACTTTATTTTATGCATTTAAAAGTATTACTTTCAGGAATGCACAGGCTGTTGTCAAAAGAGTCCAAAAAAAAAAAAAAAACAGAAAAAGGTTAAGAACCAAGCTCTACAGAAAACTTGTTTTCATTTCCTAGCCAAAAGGTTTCCAAGGCAAAAATCATGAATTGAAGAAAGGATAAATCTATGCCTCTCTTTTTTTCCCTTGTAAAACAGGCTCAAAAGCTCTAATGCCCCACAGGGAAAAAGACTTAGTCATCTACTTAGGCAAGTACTTCCAACATATTGTCCTAGGAATAAGAGAGTCACAACTAAGCAGCACAATATAGAATAAAACCACTGGACTGATGGCTCTGAGGGTGTGCGACACCTTGGCTAAGGTCTGACCTCAGCTTCCTCATCTGTAAAGTGACAGAAATAGACAAGATGTTTCTTTCAGTTCTAACATTTTCTATTTCTCTAGGGTGGGAAGGTTAAATAAACTTTTATTACACACCATGAGGGGGTGGAGAGGATGGGCAAAAGAAAGAAAAATAAAAGATAAATTTAAAAGTACCTCCTAGGAGACTTACAATCTAATAGAAGATGCAAACCATAGCACAACACACAACATAATAAATTTTATGAGACATGAGCAAAGAACTAAAGGAATTCAGGGGAAAAAGAGATCACTCACGGCTGAGAGAAAAAAGCATGGGAACAGCACTTGAGTTTGTAGATAGGATTTCCCCTGGCACAGATGAGGGATAGGACACTCTAGGTAGAAGGATCAGTACAACGGCACACAGGCACAAAAGGACAAGGCATATTTCGGGCACAGTAAGTATTCTAGTTGGGCTAAAGCACAGAGAACATGTAGGAAAACAGTTAAAAATGTCTAGAAAAGTGAGACAGAGCCAGGTAATTTATAGTGTGATACTGTGTGAACACCAGGTTTCATGTCTGAAGAACTAAGAGTCAAATCCTGGTTCTGCAATTTACCACCTGCGTAAACTAGAGCACTCTTAGCCTCTCTTGGCCTCAAGTGCAAAATGAGGGGATTAGACTACATGTTCTCTAAGGTCTCTTCCAGTGTTCTTTATGATTCTATAATGCCATGACACTGAATGGTCTACAAACCATCTATCCAAATGTACTAGACTAATACACAAACAAGAGACATACATACATACCATTGCCAGGGCAATACCTTGAGATTTTCCAACTTGATAGGACCTGCCATAATCTTTGCTGCACTGACCAAACCTTCAAAGGCCCATGCACCTCCTCTATGCTAAGATGAAGCAGAAAGTATATTCTTCTTTGAATAATAAAATCATTGGGGCAGCTAGGTGGCACAGTGAATAGCACACCGGTCCTGGAGTCAGGAGGACCTAAGTTCAAATCCAGCCTCAGACACTTGACACATTTACTAGCTGTATGACCTTAGGCAAGTCACTTAACCCCAATTGCCCTGCCTTCCCCCCTCAAAAGAATAATAAAATCATTACAAGACAACTGAATCACTCTCCCTATATAATGCATCACAGGTAAAAAGTGGATTAGTTTTATAACAGAACACTCAGAAAACACTTCGAAAATTCAAATATTTTGACTTAAAATTTTCAGTTCTTTCCTTACATTTTTTATACTTAAGTTTTCAATAACTGAGCAATCCTTTTTTTTTTTAAACTCTAATTACTATTTTCATTTTATTTCTTTCCTCTAGAAAAGGAGATTTGGTTAGGAATTTTGTTTTACAGATTGATAAAATTGACCAAAAGGATACCTAGCCTTGTCAGTTCTCAGCAAACGGTGCTTTGTTACTCCTCTGGTAAAATGGGCTGCCTCAGGAGCTCGTGGGTTCCCCCTAGAGGACTGTAGGCAAAAAGGGGGTAACCCCTTCTTCACAGTGGTGTAGAAGGGATTCTTGTCATTCAAGAAAAAAGCCTGGATAAAAGCAGTCTCTAAGGAGCTTTCCCCAACCCTCTGACTGGTAATGGACAGGCAATGAATGCTTGAGGGGCAGATGAGTATCACTATAAACAATGGGGTTTCAAATTATTAAATTAATTTAGGAGTAGGGAGAGAGGTAAGAGACTTTGATTTGGATGAGTGCAGCAGTTCAGGCAAGAAGCAGTAAGTGTGGAACAAAACATACACTGTTTTTGGCAGATTTTCCTTAAGCGTTTTTCTTCTTCTTAATCTCCTTTTTACCCCTTGTAACGGGATAGTTTGCTGTATGAAGGAAAGGAGAGTGATATATACAAAAAAGAAATGTAATGTAAAAACAAAAGATAGTGATACATTTTAATAAAAAGAGGTAATGAGGTCCTGAAGCCATAGCTATAAAATACAAAGGATTATGTGCTAGACACTACATAGAATTCAAAGAAATATAAGGTGTAATGAATAAAATGAAAAATGGGATCACTTCAGAGAATTATACCCCCAAAAAAATTGGTTTGGGAGGGAACATAATACCAGACCTTGAACAATATTATAAAGCAAGTCATCAAAACTACTTGGTTTTGGTTTTAGAAAGATAAAAGAAAACTAGTGGAACCAACAAGGTAAGCAGGTAACAGGAAACAGAAACAAAAGAAAATAGTATTTCAATGTTTGAGAAATGGAAGACTACAGATCACTAGGAAAGGACTCTCTCCTCACTGATTTAACACACTGTGGGAACTGTGAACTGGCCCAGCCACTCCAGGAATCAATTTGAAATTATGCAAGGAAAGAGACTCATCTATCCAGAGCCTTTGAATGGAAGGAAGTTAAAGAACTTATATCAAAATATTCATAGCATTTAGTGGTAGGAAATAAACTAGAGTCTAAGTAACTGAACAAATGTAAATATATATAGTTACTTATACACACATCTATGTCCTACAGAACAAATAGCAAAATGAGAAAAAAATTAGAATTGAGATCAGCATGACTTTTGAAACTACCTTGCCCCTGCAGTTCTCCCTTCCTTGCCAGTGGGAAATGCTGCTGGAAAGTTAGCTATGTTTTGTTCCTTAGGAAGATGGATGGGCAGTCCCTCACCTAATCTCAGCTCCACCCTTGTCTTCCTACTCAAATATCAGCAGCAGTTAATAGCCCAAACTCAAGTTTCCTTGATCTGGCAAAAAGGGAAGAGAAAAGAGAGGAGATACTAGGGCAGGCTACATGGTCAGTTTCAGCAACTGTTATCAGGTGTTTTGCTTAATTGTCTTTGACTTGGTCAAAAGGAATAAAGAGATGGGGAGAGGGAAAAATGTCTTTTTCCAGAAATGACTGATATAAGGACTGAAAGCATGAATATAATTTTAAGTCCCTACCCTCAAGAATTACAATTTTGTTGAGGAGTTGAATATTAATTTCTCACGGACACTCTAGTCTGGGCTCTCATGACTGCACACCCAGATTACTACACTTAAGTCTCTTTCTACTCTTATCCCCCAACTAATCCATTCTTCTTATGATGCTCAACTAATTTTCCTCAAAGACCTTTTTCCATCCCACCACTTAAACTTAAGCACTTTTTAAGGACTCCTTCCAGGCCTAACTCATACATAGAGATCCTAATGGACAGCACTCCTGAAATTTTTAGCAAAACAAAAATCTAATTAGCTAGCATAATCAGTGGGGCCTGACCACTTGCCTGCTTCCAGTTAGCTCTTAGGTGTCAAAAAATCAATGTTTGCCCCAAAACCAATACACTCCTTTCTGACCATCTGATCTACTACTTAAAAAAAAAAATCTTGATACCCCTGGTCAACCTCATTAGATTCAAAGCCCCATATGCCAGTACCACCCCATCTGCCTAGTAATATTTTCCTTCCTACCTACTCACTGAACCCAAAATATACTGGATGAATAATTTTCCAAGACTTTACCAACCTTTTCTTCAGTTATATTCCCTCTTTAAGGGATAGGGACAGGGACTGGATTTCACTAGTATTAGGAAACTTCCTAGACAGATCAGCATCTTCGCTGCAACCTAAGTGCTGAAAACTACACAGGAGTGCTGAGGTTAAGTGACTCGAAGCAAGACTTCTTCCTGGTCCAAAGGCCAGCACACCACACTGCTTCTTTCAAATCCTACCTCCGACACAAGAGAATAACTCCAATTTACCTTCTTCTCTTTTGTTTTTCTGAAACAGCAGGCTACAAACTTTTTCTGATTATACATCCCTCACTAAAAATTTTCAACACATACACTCCCCAAAGAGATGTATGTTTGTTTATAAGTATTATGTTGTTGTTCAGTTATCTCAGTCATCTCTGACTGACTCTGTGACTCCATTTGCGGTTTTCTTGGCAAAGATAATGATGTAGTTTGTCATTTCCTTCTCCAGCTCATTTTACAGAAGAGGAACTGAGGCAAATAGGGTGACATGACTTGCCCAGGGTCACACAGCTAGTAAGTGTCTGAGGATAGATTTGAACTCAGGAAAATGAGTCTTCCTGATGCCAGACTCTATCCACTGAGCCACCTAGCTGGCCATAAGTTTTATGTGCACATTATTTTTAAATACAGACAAAATACTTTTTTAGAATAATTCGAGATTAGAACTTTGAGAAAAGAAATGACAAAAAAACTTCTTTAACCACTGCATGTTGCTACCTTTCACTTATTATAAGCACTTAAAAAAAAAAAAACTTTTTGCCAGATCATGGAAACTTGAGTTTGAGTTACTACTGCTGCTGAAACACAAGGGTAGAGCTAAGATTAGGTGAGGGACTGCACATCATCCTAAAGAACAAAACCTATCTAACTTTCCAGCAGCATTCCCCACTGGCTGGGCAGGGAGAATACCAGGGGCATGTGGTAGTTCAAAAGTCATGCTGCTCTCCATTCTAATTCTTCTCTTCACACGCCCGACTTGTATACTCCACTTTGGAGGTTATTGCTCTAAAAGCAGACTGTCTTTACAATTAGTACCCCAAAGATGGCTGTCTAATTTGCCTCCAAATTCAACTAAAAAAGTGGTGATATGGAAGAGTGTCAGACTTGAGTCAGGGAGATGTATTCAAGTCCTGCCTCTGACATACCTTGGGAGAAAGCATTTGACCCAAGTTTCAGTTTCTTCATCTGCAAAAGGCACTATCTACCTCACAATTGTTTCAAGGAGAGCATTAAAAGTTCTTTTATTATGACTGTTACTGTAAGCTTCTTACAGGTAGGAACTATGCTTTATACATTTATTTCCATAACATCATGGAGTACAATGCTTGACCACACTATTAAATTTCCTGGCTTCCTCTATTCCACAAATCTCACAGAGACACTGCTTAACTTTAGCCTTAAATCCATTTCTTCTATTTTTCTCCACTTTTCTGTGGCTCCATCCTGCTTTATACACATTTATGATTTTCTTCAACTTTTCACTATCCCTAACCTTTCATACCCAGCTAATAAAGTCCTATTAATTTCACCTACTTTCAATGCCATCACCCTAGTAAAGGTCCTCATTACCACTCCCCTGAACTACTGAAATAACCTAACGGACTTTCCCATCTCTATATTCTGCCCCCTCAAATCTGTCCTTCATATAGTTGCCAAAATTATCTTTCACACAGACCTAGAGATTTCACTCCTCTACTCTAATTTCTTTAGTAGCTTCCTGTTGCCTCCTGAGTTAAATTCAAACTCCTTTGTTCAAGAACTTCCATATTTCGGTGTGCACTAATTATAAAACTGAATCTCACATTCCCAATACAGAGTCAATGCACCAGCACTACAGTGTACCTGTCAAATATTCAACGGTACTCTACTGCCTCCAAGCCTTTGCTCAGATTGTCTTCCTATTCCTGGAATTCCTTAAATTGAATTCCTACCAAAAACACTGCACTTTTTTTTAACATCAACTGTCTACTACAGTTACCTGAATTTGTCTTTCCCTCCTACTACACTATAAAACTTCAAAACAGTAAGTGCCAAAATTTTGTATCTTTCTAGCAGGCACTTAATAAATGTATGCCAAATGACCGAATGAAAAAATTAAATAAATAATAAGTATTCAGATTTGTTTGGTCTAAAGCGTCAAAGAGGTGGGAATGTATAAAAGCAGAAAAAAAGATGGTATTCAAAGCAAGGAATGGAAAACAACCTTCCAAGATCAGAAGATTCTTCTAAGTGAAATATAGTCAGTTCTGCTAGAACCCCACATAGGCATTCCTAAAAATAACCACTATACAAAATGAAGCAACAAAGACTACAGGACTTACGGAGAAAAAACAGTGTTAGGAGCACAACATTCAAACTCAGTCCCAAGGAAAGGCAATGCCGCCACCAGGCCACAAGGAACCCCACTTTGGGATTCAGGACACTAACAACCTACAAAGCAGGCACTGCCCCTTAAGGATTACAGGTGGAATTATTTTATGACAAGGAGACCTTTGACACAGCCTCTTTCATGAGGTGCCCAGGAGATTCCCTCCTGCCCCCACTCACTTTTCCAGCAAGGCAATATGGCCCCAACCATCTCCAGCAGGCTTTTTCCTCCAGGTATTAGGGGGGTCAAAGAGAGCAGATCATCACTGTCGGTTCTTGGGAGGAAAGAGGCAAGTGAGGGGAAAAGGGGGGGGGGGTTGTCCCTGTCTTCCCTTCCTTCTATATATGCCTGTCTCTCTAAGCCCTCACCTCCATTCAGAGGTCACCCCACTAATGTATGCCCAGCCATTCCTTCAACAATGAAATGGCACGTAAACAAACAGAAATTCTGCATTATGCTCAAACTGCTCCCTAATATATCAACTGCAATGGAATAAATACGGGTTTACAAAACAAGCATTATAATAGAAATAACTATAGAAAGAAGTATAAGAAAGTCTGAAAGAGATGTTTTGAGCCAAAATATAGAGATCCTTGAATGCTTGGCCAAAGAGCCTGGAAATTATCCAAAAGGAAGCCAATGAAGGTTTTCAAACAAAGCAGTAAATATCAAAGTACTGTTTTAGTAAATAAAAATGTGCATGATGGATTAGAAAGGAAAGACCGAAGGCAGAATAACTAGCCAGTTAGGAGAGACTAGAGTAGACTAAGCAATGAAGTGATATGGTCGAAATACCAAATAAAGCATGGCTGAATGATGTAGTACAATAGTGTTCAAATAGAAAAGGGGAGGGGAGATGTCACTGAAATCATACATAAAGATAACCTCTGGGTCACATATTGACTTAAGTTTTAAAATACTATGTTACCTGTTTTATTGTATTTTTTTAAATTGCTAAATATTTCCAAATTAACTTTAATCTGGCTTCTACCTCACTTGGAAATGTTGTGGGCAGCTGGGTTTGAATCTCATCAATCTCATCTCTTCCACTTACTACTTTTGTGACCTTGGACAAGTCACAACCAAGGCTCTCTGGGCCTGTCTTCCCATCTGTAAACAAGGAAGGGGGTGGAAAACATAGGGTCCCTTCCAGAAGGCTCTAGATCTATGCTCCCATGAAATCCCATTGATATATACTAGCTCTATGTTCACTTAACCCCTAAGACCATTTCCTCATCCCTGAAATGGAAACAATAATGTCTACTATATACAGCAGTGGTTGCTTCCAGGAACCAGAACCTTTATAAATGTTAAAAGATATAGATAAGAAATATAAACATCAAATTCTGAGTTTTATATGGTCAAGGTACCTACATCCTGTCAAATAAAGCTTTTTAACACTTGTCAAAACATTTGGGGCAGCTAAGTGGCACAATGAAAGGAGCACCAGCCCTGGAGTCATGATGACTTGACAAGGTTTAAATCCAGCTTCTGACACTTACTAGCTATGTGAACCTGGATAAGTCACTTAACCCCAACTGATGCAAAAAAAAAAAATTTTTTTTTTTTACTCTGGGTACTTTATGGGTTATTCCTAAGTCTTAAGTATTATTAAATACAGGGAAGTTTAAGACCATCATTATTTCAAACCATTATGGTTAAATTAAACTTGTTTTTGGTTTTTTTTTTTGCTTTTTGGAGGACAACTGGGGTTAAGTGATTTGCCCAGGGTCACATGGCTAGTTTGTTGGTTTTTTTTTTTTGGTGTGTGTTAAGTGTCTGAGGCCAAATTTGAACTCAGGTCCTCCTGACTCCAGGGCTGGTGCTCTATTAACTGCACTACGTAGCCACCCCAAATTAATTAAACTTTTATCTCATACAATATTGCTTGGTTATCTTGGAAAAATTTTTGAGAAATCCTCTGTATATGGGGAAATATCCTTAAAATTCTTTACTAAATTTCAAGATCTCACTGAAAACCCCATTTACTCTTCTAGTGTATCTCACCAACTGATAACTAGGAATATTTGCATTTCAGACTTCATAGTAATGTTAAAATTATCACTGATACCCTTTTCTCAACATAGAAGAGGAAGAAAGGAGAAAGGAATTTTTAAAAAGAAATTTAAAAAACTCAAAAGAGTTAGCACTCCATACACTAAGGCCCAAATTTTGGCCTTTCACACTTCATTACTCCATGGTAATGGGAACTAGAGATAACAGAGTAACAAAATCCATATATACAATTCAAAACTTCATTTTAATGACCAGTTTCAACCAACTCCCAAACAAACTTTCCTTTAAGTAAAGGAGGTAACACTAACAAATTGCAACAGTAAATAGCTCACCTTTTCCTTCACACCCTCTGGTGGAAGTGCTAATGAATAGGCAAAAATCCACATAACAAGTATCAACAGGAAGAACTCAGATAACCAGCACTAAATAAGTCTTGGTTGAGGGTAGGTTGTATCATCTGCCAAATTATACTGTTTATTTCTAAGGCAATTTAGCCAGGTGGAACTGGATAGTGCTTTCAAAAGATAAAGGTAACAGAAATGTAATGCCATTCAGCCAACTTCTCCAAGCACAATGAAAATTTACAACACTGAAAATTCACAATAAAATGAGGAGTCCAAAAAATATATAAGAACCCATTTTCAGTAACAATTAGATAAAACTATGCTGAATTTCCTTCAACTTGCCCTTTTCTCAAACTTGAGCAGAAACTTTATATATGCGACAAAACTAATTTGAAGTAAAAAGAAAGAAAAAAACAGGCAAATCTTAAGGCCTATTTCCAAATGTGACAATATCTCCTAGAAATCTGCTAAAAACAAAAAAACAAAAAAAAAAAACTTAGAAAACCAAGACATATCTTCACATTATTTGTCTTCAGACTAAGTTCTTTATTATAACCTATAAGAACAAGCCAAGGTCTGCTCACTATCTGACAGGTTCTTAAGACCCAGTGAGAGTTACATTTTCCCTTGTCTTTTCCCTAAGGGACAGGAAATTAGCTTTTAAAAAGAAAAGTTCAGAAATATGGTTATTTCAGCTTCTTCTGGAGGGAGAGTTGTTTTGTTGTTGTTTTTTTTTTTAATTAAAACCACTCAAATGATTTGGATCCTGGCTTACAAAGCATTTCATATAGTATCCTAAAGGTCAAAAATCTAACTGTTAATAATACTCTTATCATTCTCAAATATACACAAATTTTTCTCTTGATTTTTTTCTCCCTCCATAATTCCATACTTCTTTTCTATCCAGAAGGAACATCCAGTGCATTGTCATTTAAGTTCATTGGTAGTCTTCAGAGGTTGCAGACCTCTGGTATGACATGCTAATATTTCATCTTTTTTACCAAATTCAACATTACATTCATCTGGGTAATAACTTATGACATGGTTCACCATAATTTTGGTAATTGGTATTATTCACTAAAATCTGATTGGGGACAGACAGATAATAATCGAAGAGTATGGTTTTTACATGGTCTACAGGATATGTCATCATGTTGTTAAGCAGCTGAAGAGACTCACAAAACAATTTATTATGCTACAGTCACTAAATATTTTCCTAACTAATGAAGCAGCCAGTGATGATCTTAAAAAGAAATCCAAGTAGCTGTTAAAATGGTATTTGATGGAAACGAAAAATTCTCCAAGCTTTATACAGTTTTAACATCGTAGGCATTCTAATAAGGCTTGGGGAAATATTTTTCTCTCTAGTAATCTGCATAGTATTCCTAAGTAAAATTAACCCCAAAGGGGCATTCCAATATGAAAATTTGCCTTCATGGATTATGAAACTACTCTGACCAATAAAATTATCTGAAAAAGTAAGGGAAGACAAATAGGGCGACAATGGTCCTTGAGATTCTCAGAAATAACCCAACACTAATTTTCAAAGGATATTTCCTACAACACTAAATCACATATTTAGATGGGATTTAATCTCTTACCCAAAGACTGGTCAGGAGACAAGTTTGGTCCATTCTAAGGTGACAACATGCACAAAATACAAAGTAGATACAAAGCAATATGGAAGAAGTGGACATCAGGATAAGTTTGCTATACAAAGTGGTACTTGAGTTTGGCTTCAAAGGAAGCAATGGTTTGGAACTGTTATTCACCTGGAGAACATTCCAGGCATAGGGTACAGACTAAGGAATGGGTCCTGAACAAGAAAGAGCAAGTCAGTCTGGCTGGGCCATACAGTGTTTACCAGTAGTAATAAGCGATGTGCAATGAGCCTGGAAAAGTAGGCTCAAACTAAATTCTGAAAGGCTTTAAAAGTCAGAACGGTTTACTTTGGAATGATGTACTAAGATGTGTGCTTCAGGAACACTCAAGCTGGCAGTTATCTGAAAAATAAGACTATAGAGGCAAGAGACTGGAAACAAGGAGAACTATTATAAGGCTATTCTAATAATTCAGGTGAAAAGCAATAAGGATCTGAAAAAGTAGTGGAGATATATATGTGTATATATATATGTATAAGGATGTATATATATATGGATACAGGAAAGAAATATTGTGGGGAAAGAACTTAACTACGAGGGGTGAAGAAGAACGGTAGTAAAGTTGGGAAGAGGGGAAGGTCTGGAAGAAGAGAAAATGAAAATGAATTCAAACAGAAGTCAAGTTGGAAGACATGTTGGATCTAAGATGCCTATAGGACATACAGTTGGAGGACATACAAGTGATGATATGAGACTGAAGTTTAGTTTCCCTACTGTAGACCAATAATCTCTACTTAGACTCACAAGGAGTCCAAAAGAATAAAAAGAAATGAACACTTCCAAACTCTTAAAAATGAATAAATCGATGGTAGTCTTTTTTTATTACAATTTGGAAGACTCTTACATGACATACCATTAAACACAAATTTAAATTTAATTTTAAACTAGAATTTTAAGTTTTTTCAATTAAGAAACTAAACCCTTCGCAACTGTACCCAATAATATTTAAACCTAAGAATCTTTGAAACAAGCATCATCAACTGTATTTGGAAAGCATATTTACATCCTCTATCATTTTGTATCATGCTTATGAAACACATTTAGAGTCTGCTGTTTAATCTTTATGTTATAAAAAAAAAACTATTCAGTAAAATCCCAGGGAAAAGCATGAGGATTACAAAGTAAACAGTATAGTACAGAAAACAGCAGTGCTTAGTTAGATAAGGGAGGAAAAAAAGAATGCAGCACAGCAACTTTCTCTCTCTTCAAGTTCACAAAGTGACTTAAGCAAAGAAATTCGATGTTTCTCATAGTCTAACTCAAGTCAAACCATGTCATGACAAGACTATGCCAACTCACCCAACAGTTACTAGCAGGTCAAATTCACAAGTTAGGCATAGACACAAGTAAGACCAAATTCAATGTAGCACAGATAGGTCCTTAAGCTAAAAAGGGCATTGTTGATGATTTAGTCCAAGCACCATCATTTTTTTTAAACAGATATAAAACTAAGGTCCAGAAAAATTTACATGACTTGCCCAAGGTCACAGAGAAAACAAACAGCAGAATCTGTATTTGAACCTAGCTTCTGACTCCACATCAAGTTCTCTTTACTACAGGAAAAGAACACAGGTTCTCAATAATATTTCTGAAGGTCAGGAACATTTCTCAAAAAAAAAAAAAACGTATCAAATAAAGTTTTTAGATAGATTTATGTAGGTCAGCTCAAAAAGTTTCTTTTCCAAACACCAGCTCAGAGTTTGGCAGGTAATTCATTTTTTAAAATTGTCAATGAATCAACCAAGTTTTTCCCTATTTTCTCTCTGATTATCCTGATATTCCTACTAGAGATGAATATTTTGTACTTAAGCACACACATAAAATGAGATTGTGCATGTCAGCACTTCACTGAACAGCCGCCATCAAGGAAATAGAGAATAGCCACATGTCCATAACATTAAAACACTCCCTCCACCAGGCAAAAAAAGTTGAGTGAAATTACTTTCAAAAAACGTATTAAATAAATTCACTTATTAAAAAACAAAGCTATGTTCTAGATTCAGAGCGAAGACATAAAGAAGAGTAAGACAGGGTCTTGCCCTAAGGAGCTTACAGGCCCGTAGCAGGAGATAAGACACAAATAAGTAGAGGAAGATAAGAGCTAGAGAGGTACAAAGTGCTAGGAAGACTCAGGAGGGCTAGGCTACCCGCTCTAGTAGAATGTCCTGGCTGTGGACTGTCATTTCATTTTCATGAGGTCTAACTTGTTTTAATTCCCAAGATGAGCTTTTTTACCTTGTCTTATTTTTAGAAATACACATCACACTGTACATCACATGACATGATGTAACTGTTAGCAAAATGGCCCAAACCTTTGAAAAGTATCAATGGTTACAAGAGAAGGATCGTGTACATTGTGAATAAGACTCAGTACATTCCGAATTGATTTTAATAAAGAATTTATTTGACCACAGGATATTTGGATTTTGCATAGAATCTTTAAGAAAATAGAAAACGTAGGCAATAAACTTATATAGAAAGAGCAGGAAGCTACACTGTAACTTATAAAATGGGGGTTTCCCCAATTTTAGGAGAAACTGACAGGAAGAAACAAAACATTTTTTCTGAAGATGCTCAGGGAAAAGATTATCTCCATTAAAGAAAATCCAAAGCAACTACTATGGTTCAGTACATGTTTAAAGTTTAATGCAGTGCTTCCAAAAGTGTCCATTTTGCTGCAAAGAAATAATGTAGGCCAATATAAAGTTACCTGAAGACATGTGAAAATTTCTAAATTGGTTAAACAACTTATTAGAAAAAGGAACTGAATGTATCCAAAAAAGGAGGGAGAAAGAAAACCATACACACCCATTTAAGCCTTTATAAAAAGGAAATTGAAAGATCTGAAAAAACTGGGGGGGGGGGGAATGAAACTACAACATGAATTTGTATAAAGACTAAGGTTATTACTATTTACTACTTCCAGTACAATTATTTTGTGATTAAATTCATTAACAAAATCTTTAAGTCTAAATCCCACGTCATACTACGTAAAAATTATGTAATTTTATTCCTTTTTTAAAAAACAAATAAATTGTCATAGGTTTTTTTCTTTCCAGGTGAAGAGGGAAATTCAATTTGGATAACAATGAAAAGATAATAACACTCCCCTCATTTAAAAAAAAAAACAAACCATGATTGCCAGCCACGTGACGATGGAGTGAGACGGTAACACCAGGATTGTGAATGGGAAGGGCGGAGGGGGGGGAGTAAGGGAGATTTCTCTTTTGGAACTTTCGGCCCGCGGGGTGCCGATCCCCCGATCTCCCGATCCCCGAGGTTCCAAATTCAACCCCCTCGGCCACTAAGACTCAGAACAGTAAAGTCCATGCTTATAAATAGACCGAGGAAAAAATGCTCCAGCGATCTTTAGGAGAAAGAGGTGAAAAAAAAGGGGGGAAGGAGGGGGTGGTGCAATTTAAAGTGGCGCCATCATGTCACCCCTTCTAAGGCAACCGATAAGCAAGATTTCTTACAAGTCACCCAAGGTTCGGATATTGGAAAACAAAAAGATTTTTTGGTAAAAAGAGTTAAGGGAAAATATGGGTGGTTTGCCTTAACGATTAAAATAATCCTACAGTCGTTCATCCTTTGGAAAACAAACTATTCATCTCGGAGCAAACACTGTAAAGTGGAAAATAGCCCGCCTGCCCCCCCTCCCCCCCGCAAAAAAGCAGCGAGATTCCAACTCAGTATAAACAAATAAAACGCCTTCTCCCTTAGCTTAGTCCGGAAAAAAAATGACTCGAAAACATGTCCGGCAGGAGACGGCCAGCTCTGAACACGTTAGCAACTGAGGGCAACAAAAATATGAGAATAACCGAAACAATCATTTCACCAGAGTTGGGCTACAAACCGTGAGACGCGCAAGATGGATGTTGGAGGCAGAAAAAGACCATTTGCAGTCAAGAGAAGTTCAAGGCGAGAGCCAGAGTTTTGTGAGTGGGTTTTTAATAGAATAAATCATGTCCTTAAGCCCATATTTTTTAAATAAAACGCCAAGGAAAAACTGGCAAACGAGGTGGCAGCTGGTGGGGAAGGGCCCCCCCATTCTCCCCCCCCCCCCGCCCTGGCGGGCGCCTCCCAACCCCGGGATCCGGCGAGGAGAACCCAGGGGAGGCCATTTAAAGTTACGGGTTTTTTCCCTTCCTCCTTTGGCTTTCTAGTTACAACTAACAAAGAGAGAGAAAAGGGAGCCAGAGAGGGAGAAAAGGAGAAAGGGCAGCAGGGAGGAGGAGAGGAGCAGGAGCAGCAGCAGCACCTACCACGTGATGGAGGAGCGTAGCCCGGGCGGATTCAGCCCCACAAAATGGGCGCAGTTTGCAAACAACCCTGCTCGCCTCGCCAGGGAGGGTCGGAAGAACCGTGGCGGCGGCCGAGAGCGGGAGCGCGAGACGGCCCCGGCTCCGGCCCGGACCCCCCCTGCAGCCCCCGCTCTCCTCCGCCGCCGCCCGGAGCCGCCCTGACTTTCCCCGCGGGGGGAGGGGAAGGCAGCAGACGAGGGAACGGCCGCTTTCTCTTGTCTTTCTCGGGCCCTTCTCCTGCCTTCGTCCGCTTCTGCAGGGGCCTGGGCACGGCTGGAAGCCGCAACCCGAGCTGAAGGGCGGGCGGGGGGAGAAGGAAAAGCCGCCCCCCCGCCCCGCACAAACAAGCGCCGCCGTCTGCAGCCCGGAGTCCGCTGCCCCGGCCGCCACCTTCCGAACACCTTTTCCCCGGCCGGGGGAGCGCGCTCCGGCCGCCCCCCGCTCAGCTGCAACGGGGCGAGCAAGGTTCGCTGCGTAGCTCTCCTCTCCCGCCGGCTCGACAAGCGGTGGCGGTGGCGGTGGCGGAGCTGAGAAAATGGCGGCTGAGCTCCTTCTTTTCCCTCCCCCCCTTTAATCTGAAGCGGAGGGAGAATAGAGCGAGCGAGCGAGCGGGCGAGCGCCGGGGACACAGGGAAGGGGGACAGCGCCTCCACCGGCTGCTGCTGCAAAGGGACGCTAGGCCCCGGCCCACCGCCAGAGAGCGCTCTCCCACGCCGCCCCGCCCCCGCAGGGCGGCGGGAGGCGCGGCCGCCACCAACGAGGCAGCTTCGGCTGCAGCTATTGCATAGTAGACTGCGGCGGCGGCGGCGGCTGCGGTGGCGACAGTGGCGGCGGCGGCGGGACCCAGCTGTTTCCCCGGACGTGAGGAGACAGCACGCGGCACTGCGGCAGCGGGGGCCGAACCCTTCTTCTGGGCGAGCATGAAACTAGTCGGGGGAGGGGTTCGTCTGGTGCACAGCTTCCCTGCACCGAGTTTATTGGCCTGACAGCTTATGGGATAGAACGGGTCTGTGGAACTAAAGAGCGGCAGATTCAAAGGAAAGGGGAACTGGCTTGCCCAGGTATACTAACCAGGCTAAGGTGACCTGCGCCATCATTATTTATAACTAAAATTAACGTATAAACCGGTTGCCATCAGATCAGTGAATGAGTCCGGCCAGTCAGCTCCCTGCAAGAAACCTTCATAAACTACGGTTCGGCTGCTAGACGCCAGCACTGCTTTCCGCAGCCACTCAGGGAGGGGGAAGGGGAGAGGAAGAGGGAGGGGAAAAGTACACCACCGTTACTGCGCAGGCGCCGACCAAGCCCCAAGCCTGACCCAGCTTGGAAAAAGAGGCCTAGATGTGAAAAACGGAAGTGGTGACCAAAACACCGCAAGGAACTTCGGTAAATGTAGTTTTCATCCCACCACAAGGAGTTAGAGCGTCACAGCTTTGGCAATTCAGCCAAAACAGGCAAAGGACATTGCATAATAAACTTTTATGTTTTCTGTTGTGACCAATAGTTATGTAATAAAAGCATAATAAGATTATTTACATAAAAATACAAATCTCAAATGTCTGAATTGAACTTCCCGTTTTCCATCCAGATTTGGATCAAATTGGTGGCATCTGGCCACTTTTTAAATGAGTAATGTGCCTAATTAGCTTATTCTATCATAAACATAAAAAATCTGTTAAATTATGTCATCAACTCATGAAGAATGTCCACTACTACATGGAGAAGTACTGATCTGTAGGGGTGACAAGAATACCCAAATACGAAATCACAAGCCTTCTCAAGTCCTAGGGATGTCTTCCCTTGTTTTAAAAAAAGGCAGAGACATGCAGAAAGACAATACCTTTTAAAATTCTACCATGATGATCCCACGAAAATATACTATCGGATAATCAAAGTTAAGATTCATTGAGACACATCAATATGAACTCCTCAGGTACCATACTCAAGAGTTTTTTTAATGCCATTTTTAAAAGATCAAATTATCAAATCATTACTCAAGACAAATTAAAGGTATGCTTGACTATAAAAGAAAAGTATAGTTAATAGACACTACCTAACCTTTTTGTGGTTTACCAGAATCAATTTCCCAGTGTTACTCATTTCAAAGTTGAAAAATACCTTTGCAATGGCTACAAAAAAGTTTTGCTATCCACCCCCATAAACCTACCCTGTTAACTCCCCAGGAATGCAAGCAGCACTTTATGGTTCACTGAGCTTTTCACAGAACACCTACCCTTTGGACAGATCTACATGCATCTCTTAAAAACCACATTATCAACTATATACCTTATAGCAAAACTTCTCAACTTGAATATCTAAATAAAAAAACATATGGACGTATACAAATATGCATTTGAAAAAATAACAATTCTGTATCTTTCCTATTTATAATACTATGAAGAGAAAGAAAGGGTTAAAAAAGTATATAATGAGTAACTGCAACAGAGCAGCATAATTGTGTTTGAAAATACAGCACTTCAATACCATCAGATGGCGCTTTAGGGCTCTAAAATTAGACGCTGAAATCTCAATTAGCAGAAGAAAGAGAAAACACCAAATAAGGTGAACCTTTTAGAGTACACTTAAATATTATGTTCAAAGATGTGCACAGACTCCACAAAAGAATAAACCTTGCTATCGATCCAAATCTTAAAAATTAAGCCACCAAATTTAAGTCATAATATGGACTGGAGAATAAAATGGCAACTGGAGAGGGAGGAATACAGGCGAGAGGTATTTTAAAACCACAGTGCATCTGGACAAAGTAGTGGTGTTATACTTTGCTTCTGAGGATCTGCAGAGATTAGGAATACTCAAATCAGTCACCTGGCTCCACAAAACATCATAACTTTAAATACTCCCATTCCAAATAAGCAGACTACAATGTCCAAAAGTAAATAATGGGAGTTTTGCTATTAAACTAGAAGGCACACAGCAACCTAACCCTATTTCCCATAGAGGGGGGAAAAACCTGCAGTCATATCCTAAGGAAGACAAAACACTGTAGAAACTTTTTTTTAATGAGCTAGTTCTACTCCCATATAACAACTCTCATCTTCAGCAGACTGTAACCACATTCAATTATCTTTCCTATGTCTCTCATTTTTAATTTTCTCCCTATAAATTGGTTCCTTACCTATCCTGTTTAAAATATTACCAAATCTATCCCAACCTTAAAAAACTTTCTTATCGACAATACCTATATCAAGCTATTGTCTTTCAGCACCCTTCCATTACTCACCCAAATTCCTGCTGACAAACTATTATCCAGGATGTTGTTTCCTCTCTGCATTTTCTGTAATGTTTCCCTCTCCTGGTTCTTTTGGTTTTAACTGTGGGAGTTCCCAAATCTTTGTCCTGGGCCCTTTTCTTTTCTCTTTTACTCTCTACCCAGATGATTCACAGATCTATCCAACTTCAGTCCTGAGTTCCAGTCCCACATCATCAATTGTCTATTGGACATTTCAAACTAGACCACAAACTGGACTTGTCCAACAGACTTTGCTATCTTCTCCCAAAAACACTTACTTCTTCCAAACTTTCCACTTTCATTCTTCTAGTCTCCTAAGTCTACAACTTCAAAGTAATCCTCAGTTTCTCAGTCTCCTTCACTCCAAATACCCAATTAGTCGCCACATCTTGCAGTGTCTACACCCACAAATAGCATTCCTATATAACCTCTTCTCTACTTACAGTTACCAAATGGTGAGAAAGATAAAGGTTTGAGTTCCAGCTTACATTAGGTTACAAGGCACTGGTAGGGGACAGATTGGGACACTTAGGAGCATTAATGGGTAGTGGGTACATACTCATTCTCTCTCTCTCTTTCTCACACACACACCCTCCCCCCCCCCACAGAATTGTAACAAAGTTATTTGCAAAGAGAAACATCTAGAGAACCTCATGATCCAGAGGAAATCCTTCTTCAACCTAAACCAGGGACCAGGAACCTAGGGCCTCCAGGCCATATGTGGCCTTCTAGGTCCTTGGATTCAGCCTCTTAACTGAGTCTATTTATTCTATGAAATTTGGATTCAGTCAAAGGGTCACACACACACACCCGAAGGCCACAGATTCTCCACCCCTGACTTAGACTCTATGCTGGATCTCTTCCTGTCACAGAGGTGAATACTTTTTAGCAGGCATAGATCTCTGCTCTCACCTTCACCTGATAATTCATATTAGTGAGTCACTGAACAGGATTATTTCTGTTGTTATACCTTCCAAAAAATCATGGATAATACCAAGGGAGAAATTTTGTTGTAAGTACAATGGGATCTTATGTATCTTTCAGTTAATTGTGAAATAGTAAAGATAAGTGTGTTTTATTACTAATTATCACTTGGTATAAAGCCTGCTTGTTCCCTACAATTGTGTAGAAATGACTCATGAAGATTGTGTACTGCTGGGAAAGTAGGGATCTAGGCAGGCAGTTACTGATGTTCTTTCAGTTGCCTTTTTCAGATTAATAACGTCTGAGATTTTTTAAATGCCTTTGCTTTCTTCTATTCCTCTGGTTACCTTTTATATCAATACCTCAATGCGTTCATAACTACTCTTCCTTATATCTCTTATATATCCACTTGGTTCAAACAAGCTGTTTTTCCCCATCCTTGTTTTCTACAGTTCCATATTTTTACCTTCTCTACACACTGAAATTCGGATACAGGGACCTAAGTGTGATTGTTCCACCATTTTAACAGAGAAAACAATGATGATTATAATCTTTCTCATTTATCTTCTCTTTTTACTCCTCCTTCCATTTTCATCCTTAAATGCCCTTGGGATAATTTTGTTTAGCTTGATCTCTTGCCAAACCGACTTTAAACTGATTTTGCTTCCCTCTGCTGCTTCTTTCTGCCTCATAAGAGAATACTTCTCATGATCCTCTACCATCCTACTATGTAAAATGTTTGAAGGAGTCTATATTTTAATCCAGTGCTGCTCTTGGCAGCTGTCTATCTTCATTTAGCATTATAGCATTAAGATGTATGTTTATTGTCTATGGCATTTTCTAGGTTATTTTGGTCTCCTTGTTGTAGCAATTGATTTACAATGGTTAAACTAGATAAAATTATTATAGTTTATGTTGATTTCATTTCTATAGTTCATTTCCTATTTTTATCTTTAATTACTTGTTTAAATAGTTCAAGGTTATTTCAGTTGTCTATACTTTTCCTCATTATTTTCTTCACTTTTAAAATTAATTCTTAGTTCTTAAAAATAAGTTAGTTCTAATGAGTCTGAACTTAAGTCTGACTGTACAAAACAGCTGATTTGAGGACAATTCCCATAATAAAAATTCTTTCCCTAGGTGATAAAGTAGAATCTATTTTATTCTTTATGGAAACCCATGAAACAAGGGATTTACATAATCCATCATAAAAACATGTAGATACATTACTAAGACTGAGAACAGGTAAATCTTTATTATATTAAAAAATCATCCTAATTAAAAAAAAGACTTCTCAGTGATAATATTCCAACTACCTTAATACTAATAAATTGAAGGTCACTGAGGTCAACAAACTCATCCACAAGCTTCTAAAATGGCATTTTATTTCCTTATAGTTTATTCCTCCCAGGGCTCTTATAAAGATAAAATGATAGTGTTTAGAACAATGCCTGACACATAGTAGGCACTTAATGTTCATTTCCTTCCTTATTCCTTTTTATCAATCTATCATACCTATTCTCTACTAAAGTCCTCATCTGATGCCTCATCATAGAATAGAGACCCAAATGTAAAAGCACTCATTCCAAAAGCCCAATCAAGTCAAAAGCCCAGCCAATCTACACTAAGAGAATTAACAGAAAGTTAACTACTGTGATTCCATTTTTTTAGCCACAGAAACTTGTGATTATCTACCTAAAGCACAGATGATACAATCTGTATGGGTGAAGAAGGTACTGAGGCCAATGAAAACAGATACTAGAAGTACTGAAAGTAAGCCAATTCATGTCTATCCAGCATTAACATTTTTCTGCCCCTCCCCCCCAAATCCTGTTCTGACCTATATTGTTTTTCTCTACATTTCTCTATATTTCCATTTCATCCATTTGTTCTCCACAAAAACTTTCCCTTATCTGACCTCCACCAATCTATATTCATCATTTCTTTTACATTCTTTTTTTTTTTTGCCTTTTTTTTTAGGGCAATTGGGGTTAAGTGACTTGCCAGAGGTCACACAGCCAGTTTTTGTGTTAAATGTCTGAGGTCGGATTTGAACTTAGGTCTTCCTGTCTCCAGGGCTGGTGCTCTATTCACTGCTACCTAGCCACCCCATAATTTCCTTTACATTCTGCTCAAAACTTAATTCATCCCAGAGTCTATCCAGAAATTTATGCCTTATGCCACTTTAAAAGATCCATTATTTCACCACTGGGGGTTCTACCTCTACCAATATATAGATCTCAACCTCCTCTACATTTTAACAGAGAGTCCACATGAATTGCTCTAAAACTTCATTATCTGGTCCAGCAGTGGGAAACTTGCAGCTTTCAAGGCCACAAGTGGCCTTCTAAGCCATCAAGTGTGTCCCTGTGATTTTACTGAATCCAAACTTCACAGATTAATCCTTTTCCCTCTTTTCTCCCTCAATGTTCTCATTCTTGGTAACTTCATAAACTCCAATGGATTTAACTATGTAGATGACTCCAAAATCGGTTTGTCCAGCCCTAGGCTCAACCCCTAGCTAAACAGATTGCTAGTATGAATCGGACACTTCAAACTGAATTTCACAGACATCATAAATCAAAATGTCTAAAATTGAACTAATTATTTATTCTAAACCCATCCTTCTTCCAAACTTTCCTATTTCTTTTTCTTTTCTTTTCTTTTCTTTTTTTTAAAGCAATTGGGGTTAAGTAACTTGCTCAAGGTTACACGGCTAGTCATTATTATTTATGCGTGGGTGCTCATTTTCTGAGGCCGGATCTGATCTCGGGTCATCCCAACTCCGAGGCCAACGCTCTTACTCACTGCGCCACCTAGCCACCCCTTTAGGGCAATTGGGGTTAAGTAACTTGCCCAAGGTTACACGGCTAGGTTTTTGTTTGTGTGGATTAAGTGTGGATTAAGTGGAGGCCAGCTCCGAACTCAGGTCCTTCTGATTCCAGGGCCGGCGCTCTATTCACTGCGCCACCTAGCCGCCCCATTTCTATCAAAGGCATTTTGGAGCATCCCTCCAGTGTCTCAAGTTCATAATCTCCTGCACTCCTCCCTCTGTTCCTCTCTTGTTCACCTACCCTCCTTTCCTCTCTCTCTCCCTCGATGATCCCTTCTCTCCCCTCCCAAATAGCTGCCAAAAATTGCTATTTCTAGTTTCACAATTTCACTTGCATCTGACTCCTCTCCAATCAAAGCTAACACCTTGGTTCTGGCCCTCATCACTTGTCACCTAGATTACTACAACCTAAAATGGTCTTCCCACCTCAAGTCCATTCCCACTCCCTCCCTACTGCTTCCAAAGTAACTTTCCTTTACATAGAGCTGATCAAGTGACTCACCTATTCAAATAATTCCAGTGGTTTCATCTTATCTCTAGGATAAAATATAAACTCCTCTACTTCCTAGACTCCAAGGTTAAAAACAAAGTCCTCTGACTCTTCCTAATCTAGCCCTTTCCGGCCTTCCCAGCTTTTTGACACCTTACTCTCCTCCTTTTTCTTCCATCTATTCTACTTCTTGCACTCTGCAAACCAGCCAAATGAGCTTTCTCTTTGCTGTTCACATTCTAACTCCATCTCCATGCCTTTGCACTATCAGGCCCCCATGCCTGGAACACACTCTCCCCTTACTCTGCCTTTTTTATAAGATGTAGCTCAGGCACCATCTCCCATATAAAGCCTTTCCTGATCCCCAGCTCCACCCCACCCCTGTCAATTGCTAGTGCCATCCCTTTCAAACTACTCTGTATTTAACTACTTTGTGTGTGATTTTTAACTTTAAATTTAAGCTACATATACTTTTATACATACTTGTTGTGTCAGCCATTAGAATGTAAACTAACTACAAATAGGGATTTTTTCCTTCTTTATACTTGTCCCAGCATCCAGCACAGTGCCTGGGACAGAGGAGGCCCTTAATAAATACTTATGAATTGATTAACTGATTGGTAGAGTCTGCTAAAACTTGCATTTTGTTGTTATAGCCTTTGAGAATTCAAGATCAATAACACACCAAGAAAGGGAAGAGGATAGGCCACTGACATGCTACCATATGCTCATTTAAATATTTTTTGTTCTCTGCTTGCTCTACATCTCTCTCACCTAACTACACTAACAAAAGTTCCTTAATTGTACATTTCCATTAATTTTGAGGCTTGGGTTTAGGTTTTTTGGATACTCCATAATGCCTTGTACATTGCTAAGCCCAAAGACCTCAAATCAAAACAAATATTTACTAAGCTCCTAATCTATTCAAAGTCCAAGCACATTCAATAAATACTAATTAAGTGAATAATTAAAGTTAAGAATCGTTCAAAAATATGTACTATAAGACTAAGCAACAACCAATTGAAAAAATGTTCCAAATCACTAATAATCAGAGAATTGAAAAACAAAACAACTCTTGAGTTTCTACCTCACCTCCATCATATTAACAAATATGGCAAAAGAGGAAAATGACAAATGTTTGGAGGAGATTCAGGAAAACAAGCATACTATTTCTAGTGAAGCTTTAATTGCTCCAGCCATTATGGAAAAAATTTTGTAACTATTTCCCAAAAGTTACTTAACTATTATTATGCATACCTTTTAACCCAGCTATATAACTACTAGTCCTTCACTCCAAAGATATCAAGAAAGAAAAAAGGCATATATATACAAAAATAATAATAGCAGCTCTTTTCATAGTAGCCAAAAACTGAAAACTAGTAGAGTGTCCTACTATCAGGGAATGGCTAAACAAATTATAATATGTAAATGTAATGGAATATTAATTGTGCTTTAAGAAATGACAAAATGGACAGTTTCAGAGGAAATCAGAAGCAGAGTAGGAGAACAATTTACACAATGACAACAGTATTATGGAGAAAAACAACCTTGAAAGACTTTAGAATTCTGATCAAAGCAATCATAAACCATGATTCCAGAGGGTTGATGATGAAATATGCCACCAACCAGAGAAATGAAAAACTTAAGATAAAGAGGCATAAATTTTTGAACATGGCCAATATGGGAATCTGTTTTGCTAAACTATGCATATCGATTATGAGGGTTTTGTTTTTCATTAAATTGGATAGGAACAGTAGAAGGGAGAGATAGCGTATACTTATAAAAACAAATTTTAAAAAAATATACTGCAGAAAAAGCTAATTTATGGTAAGCTTTATTATGCAATCCAATACACCAATAAAACTCTAAAACAGCATTCTTTTCTGTGCTGCTCTTCATTTGCTACATTCTTTATTTTCATATACTAACAGATGAGGTAAAAACAAGCAGAACAGGGGCAGCCAAGTGGCACAGTGAAGAGAGCACTGGCCCTGGAGTAAAGAGGACCTGAGTTCAAATTCGGCCTCTGACACTTAACACAAAAACCAGCCGTGTCACCTTTAGCAAGTCACTTAACCCCAATTACCCTCCAAAAAAAAAAAACAAACCCAAGCAGAACATCCCAGTGATTCTGGCTTTGTCACAGAAGGTTTGAGCTTGAAAGGGCCTTAAAGATGACCTAACCCAACCTCCCCATTTCACCACTGAGGAATATGAAGGTCAAAGGTAAAGTGACAACATCACAATGCTAGTTACTGACAAAGATGGAATGAAAATGTTCCCAGGCTGCCTTTCTCAGTCTACGGAATCAAGCTGTCTCCCTTTCAAACTTAAAATTTCCAATCAGCTTATCTAAATAATCCATCACTAAAATGGATAAAGAAATGATTTTTCATGTAACAGAATTATTTATACAATTATTAACATACTTCTGAAGATCTTTTTAATGTTTAATTAAGAGACTACCAGGTCAAAAGGATTAAAGAAACAAGTTCTGGAACATTATTTGGTTTTCCATTTAGAGTAGGACAAGTAACTTTTGCTATTTATGCATTCAACAGAGAATATTTTATGTAAATTAGAGGGGAAAGCAGGTCAACAAAACTAATTAACACATTAATCAATTAATTAGCATGTATTAAATGCCTACCATGCATCAAGTATTGTACTATATACTGGGACTACAAAAACAAAAATAAAATAATCCCTACCCTTAAGGAGCTTATAATCTATCCTGGAGAGATAACATACACAAACACACATACTTATATAAAATAGATATAACATAGTTTTAGGGAAAGGGCATTAGCAGCTGAGAGGATCAGGAAGGGCTAATGTGGAGAAGATGGAGCTTTCAGTAAACCTTAAAGGAATCTAGAATTCAAAATAAAGGTAGGAACAAAGTGCCTTCTAAAGCATGGGGGACAAGTACAAAGGAACAAAGGCAGGTGATGGAGTGCCATGTAGAAGGAACAGAAAGAAGGCCAGTATGGTATCTGGGACCACGGAGTATGGAAGAGGAATAAGGTTGGAAAGGTAGATAATGGGCTAAAAACAAAAGAGTTTATATCTGATCCTACAGGCAATAGGGAGTTTACTGAGTTGGAGAGTGACATGGTCAGGTTAGTGTTTTATAAAAATCACTCTGATAGCTATGTAGAAAATGGACTGGACTACAGAAAAACATGAGGAAGAACGAACAATTAAGAAGTTATTCCAGTAATCTAAACAGAGAGGGAATGAGGGCCTAAATTAGAGTGATAGTTATATGAGTACAAAGAAGGGAACCAATACAAGAGATATAATGGAGGTAGAAACAATAAAATTTGACAACTGAATGATTATATGTGGGGTGTGAAGAGTTAAGATTTGATCATATGACCTGAGACTGGAAGGAGGGTGGTGCCCCTGAAAGAAATACAAACATTTAGAAAAGGGGTGGGTATAGGGAAAAAAAATATGATGAGTATTGTTTTGAACAAGCTGAAGTTTAAGAGACCTATAGAATATGAGTTGCCGGGGCGGGTAGGTGGTGCAGTGAGTAGAGCGTCGGCCCTGGAGTCAGAAGGACCTGAGTTCAGATCCGACCTCATACACTTAACACACACAAACAAAAACCTAGCCGTGTGACCTTAGGCAAGTTACTTAACCCCAATTGCCCTCCAAAAAGCAAAAAAAAAAAAGAATATGAGTTGCCTAGTAATAGTTAGTTGTGAAGGACTGGATCTCAGGAGAGTGACTAGGACTGGTTATACAGACCTAGGAGTCATTGGCATAGAGATCAAACCTATGGGAGATGCTGATGTCAATAAGAAAAGAAAGCCCAGAACTGAGCCTTTAGAATATATCCATAGTTAGGAAGCATCCTATCAATGATGATTCAGCAAAGGAGACTTAATAAGGAGAGATCAGAGAAGAACAAGAACCACAATCACAAACCAAGTGTCATGAAAACCCAAAGACAATCAAGTCTGACAGAATATGTGGTGTTTTGGTTTGGTATAAGGAATGAATAGCTCTTGGGAAAGGAGAAGGGGAGCAGATATACCAGAAAATGAAGGTGATGTTAAAAACAAAAGATTTAAATAAAAGTTAATTTTTAAAAATAAAGAATTTAATGTTAGAACCCTATGTGAAAACCCTTTGTCTGAGATCTGTAAAGCTTCCATTTCTTAAAAATAATTTTAAATTTGGTTGTTTAAAAAAAAGCCTCATAAAAAATAATAAGCTTTGAGCACATGAAATATTTTAGTTGATGGAATAAAAGCTAGCAAAACTATTTAAAATGAAATTTGTTAAGACTGAGACTTCAATTTTGTTGGGCACACTGGCTGATATAATGTTGAGAAAGAACTATAATCTGGACACACGGGTTCAGTGTCAAAAAAAGGATTAAAACTACTACACTGGCATTGGGAACTCCTACTTTCAATGAAACACACAAAAGTCCTTTTAACTGTGTCAACTGCTTATTTGCAGAGAAGGTTAATCTTAAGGATATGCAGTCATGATTTTACTCACTATTTATTCACTTAAGCTATTTATTCACCAACTGACTGGCAACCCCACTTTTTGCCAGAGGAGCTAGAAACTTAAGTTATATAACAGAGAAATGGGGAAAAGGAAAATGAGGAGTGAAGAGGAGGTGACTTCCAGGTGCTTTAGAGAAAGGGGAGGAGGAAAAGAAACATTATAGCTTCCTAATGACTCAAATTTCTATACACCCAAATGTGGCTACACATGTGAATAGCAGAACAGAAAAGGTTGTGTATTGGGAAGGGATGATGGATCCATGTGGAATATTGCAAAAAATATCTATCAGATGCCTACGTGTGCTAAATCTAATGAAACGTGAAATGTGCCCATGGTTGGAACTCATAAATAATAATAGTAGCCATATTTATACAGTACTTTAAAATTTATAAAGTACTTTACATACATTATTTCATTTGACTCTTATGATAGCCTTGTGGAGTAGATACAATTAAAGTCTCCATTTTACATATCAGAAATCTGAAGCTCAGAAAGAATTAAGTGACTTGACTAGGGTCACCAGCTTCAAGTGTTATGGAGTTATAGTTGTTCTGTCTAGGCTTCTAAGCCCCAAGGTCTCTTTTTATTTGCTCCCCACTGAAGCTCTTTCAAGTTGGGACTGAAATCTGGTCAACTTCAGGTCCCATTTTCTTGAGGTCATGTGACTCAAACCACCTTCAGTCCTGGTCTGGAAGGAAGAGCCTGACTGAAGATTCTCCTTGGCTTTACTGAAACTCTGTTTCATCTGATGCCCTTATTAATATTTTCTGGGGTGTTTTTCAAAGTTTTAAATTCATCGTGTCCAAGGCCTATAAGAACGACTTGAAAGGGGACAAAGTCAACTTCTTAGAGGAGACTAAAATTAACAGAGGCCAGGGCCTACATCGCCCCACTAAGTGACAGAGGCTGAAACGAAAGAGAAAGCCACTTTGCAAGGCTGGTTCATCCAGAACTGTAGCAGGGAAGCAGCAGTGGAATCCAGGCTACAAGAGAGACTAGGCAGGGTCTGCCATACCCCATCCAAGAATGAAATAAGAACCAAGACGAACCCTGACACAAAATCCCAATGCAGGAACTGAGGCAAGAGACATGAACAAAATGAAGAAGATGCATCTCGATGCGTGAAAACTATCTGGTACTGGTTAAGAAACAGAAGAGCTGATCAACAGAACAAACCAGGTACATAGGAACCAGAGACAACTGAGTATATTAGCATGATGTTTGGAAAACCCAAGAACACCTACTGGAGCAAAGACTCATTATTCAACAAAAACTGCTAGGAAAATTATCAACAGTCTGGCAGAAATTATCTTTAAACCAACTCCTCATGCCACATACTTAAAAATAAACTCCAGATGGATACAGAACAAAGACAAAAAAGAATCACAGAAATAAATTAGAGGAGTTATCTTTCACAGTTATGAATAAGGGAAGAGCTCTTAAATAAACATGGAACAGAAAGGATCAAAGGAGGTTAAAATGGACAATTTTGATTATTTACATTTAAAAGATTTTGTACAAACAAAATTAATGCACACATAAATAGGAGAAAAATTAACTTGGGAAAAATATTTTCAAGATATACATAGAATCAAGATAAATATGTAAGAGCATAGATCATTTCCCAACAAATAAATGGTCATAGGATGTGAGCTATGACTACCATATGGTAGTTTTCAAAAGTAGAAAACAAGATATTCAACATCACATGCAAAAATGTTCCAAATCACTAATGATAAAACAAATGCAAATTAAGACAATTATGAGGTTTCAGTTATCACCCTTCAGACTAGCAAAGATGACAAAAAAGGATAATGACAATTGCTAAAGAAACTGAGAGGAGACAGGCAATGTTGGTGGAGCTATGGGTTTTTTCCATTTTGGAAAACAATTTGGAACTATTCCCAAAAAGAAAGTAAACTATACCTCTCCTGACCCAAGGACACCACTACTAGGCATCTGTTCCCAAAGAGATCATAGAAGAGAAAGGACAGATATGAACAAAAATATTTATACTAGTGTCTTTGGTTGTAACAAATATTAAGAAACAAAGAGGGTGCCCATCAACTGTGAAATGGTTGAATAAATTATAGTATATAATAGTGGTAATTGAATATTTTTAACTCATAAGAAATCAAGAAAGGAACAGTTTCAAAGAAACATGAGAAGATATATGAAACAATAAAGTGTAAAGTAAATGGAACCAAGAGAAAATCTCTACAACATTGGAAAGAAACTATTTTGAAAGACTTAAGAACTCTCCTCAGTATACGGACCAATCCCAACTCCCAAAGAATGATGATGAAGAACCTCTCTGTCACAGTTTGAATGAAAGGAAAGGGACCCTAAGGTATAGAATGAGATATATATATAGCTGGATATGGCCACCATGAGGATTTGTATTGATTAACTGTTGCATAATTGCAATGAGTTTGCGGTTTTTTCAATGGAAAAGGAAGATGATATTAGCAATGATGTTGCTAAAAATGAGAAAAGAAATAAGGATTATTAAAACATTTAAAAGAAGATGCAGATAAAGGCCTCATTTCTAAAATATACAGAGAAGTAAGGCAAATCTATAAAAATACAAGTCATTCCCCAATTGATAAATGGTCAAAGGATATGAACAGGCAGTTTTCAGAGGAAGAAATTAAAGATATCTTTTATAAGCACATGAAAAAATGCTCTAAATCACTGATTAGAGAAATGCAAATTAAAACACCTCTGAGGTACCACATTTCACCAGTCAGATTGGCTAAGATGACAAAGCAGGAAAATGATAAATGCTGAGAGGATGTGGAAAAACTGGAACACTCATGCATTGTTGGTGGAGTTGTGAACTGATTCGACCATTCTGGAGAGCAATGTGGAACCATGCCCAAAAGGCTATAAAAATGTGCCTATCCTTTAGCCCAGCAATACCACTTCTAGGGCTGTATCCCAAAGAGATCACAGAAGTGGGAGAGAGACCCATATGTACAAAAAATATTTACAGCAGCTCTTTTTGTGTTGGCAAAGAATTGGAAATTAAGGGGATGCCCATCAATTGGGGAATGGCTAAACAAGTTGTGGTATATGCATGTAATGGAATACTATTGTGTTATAAGAAATGAGGAACAGATGAACTTCACAATAACTTGGAAAGACTTATATAAACTGATGCTGAGAGAGGAGAGCAGAACCAGGAGAACTTTGTACATAA
Organism: Gymnobelideus leadbeateri; assembly: GCA_011680675.1. Taxonomy (NCBI): domain Eukaryota; kingdom Metazoa; phylum Chordata; class Mammalia; order Diprotodontia; family Petauridae; genus Gymnobelideus; species Gymnobelideus leadbeateri. The sequence goes on from WOXC01001849.1 coordinate 112,046, forward strand.
TTACAGACACATCATCTATGTGATGACTAACTTTGATAGACTGGACTCCTCTCAGTAACGCAAGGTTATAAGACAACCCCAAAAGACTCATGATGTAAAGGTATATCCACATTCAGAGAAAGAACTACAGAGCCTGAATGCAGACTGAAGCAAACTACCTGCTCTCTCTCTATTTCTGTTTTGTTTTGTTTCTTCTTTCTCACCGTTCACTCCACTGGTTATAATCCTTCTTTACAACTTGACTAATGTTTAGTGTGAAGGTATTTGTAGATCCTAGATTTGATTGCATGCCGCCATGGCAGGGAGCGGGGAGAAGAAGGAGAGGAGGAAAATTAGAAACTAAAGGGATTGTGGAATCTAATGTTGTAAACTAAAAGTAAATAATTTTTTTAAAAAAGGAGATGCAGAAACAGAAAAAAAGAGAACAAAGGAAATTAAGGAAAGAGAAAATAGGATAGGTTTGAAAGTAAAATATGGAACAAGCAGGGAGTGAGCAGAAGTGGTGTGATTCAGTCAGACTCCAGGAACAAACTTGCAGAGAAATAACCAGGGCAGGAATCTCAGAACAAAGGGAAGCCTACAATTCTGCCACTCTGAACCAACAGAGCTTTCCAGTTGGCTGATAGGGATTGAGTCTAAAGCAGGCTACTGTTATTCAGGCGCAAACCCAGGAGAGGAACTTGCAGAGCTTAGAGCAAGGACTTTGCCCTGGATCAGACCATGCTGGGAGCACTGAAAGCTTTTGGATTCCCAGACTATTCCTGGTATACTGGAATAATACAACACTTAATACACCAAGAAAGCAGAAATAGGACAGCCCAGCCCTTATCTCCAAAATGCCACAAAGCCCAGCCCTAACAACAAGTTTGAAGTCAAGAAGCAGGAAGGAAGAGAAACAAACCCAGAAGAGAATGACTACAAAACAACTGCAAACAAAGCCTCAGAGAAAAACACAACTTGGGCAGAAACAACTCAGATTCCTGGAAGAGATAAAACAAGAGTTTAAAAATATTTTAATCAATAAAATGAGAGCATTTGGGGGGGGAAATACTAGAAAATATATAAGAACTATGAAAGAAAGAACTGGAAAAAGAATTAATAGCTTGGCTCAAGAGGTACAAAACTTTTGCCCAAGCAAAAAACTCCCTGAAAAGTAGAATGGATCAAATAAAAGCCAATTACTCCATGAGAAGAAGAAATATTAAAGAAATATTAGAAATGTTAACAAGACGGGGCGGCTAGGTGGCGCAGTGAATAGAGCGCCGGCCCTGGAATCAGAAGGACCTGAGTTTGGAGCCGGCCTCTGACACTTAATCCGCACAAACAAAAAACCTAGCCGTGTAACCTTGGGCAAGTTACTTAACCCCAATTGCCCTAAAGGGGCGGCTAGGTGGCACAGTGAGTAAGAGCGTCGGCCTCGGAGTTGGGATGACCCGAGATCAGATCCGGCCTCAGAAAATGAGCACCCACGCATAAATAATGACTAGTCATGTAACCTTGAGCAAGTTACTTAACCCCAATTGCTTTAAAAAAAAAAAAGAAATGTTAACAAGAAATATTAAAACTGGGCGGTGGAGCCAAGATGGCAGAGTAGAAAGAGCTCATCCAAGCCACTCTGCCCCCAGATTCCCCCCAAACTATGCAAAAGGGGACTCTGAACAACTTCTGGAGCCCCAGCACCCACAGAACAACACAGAGAATCTAACCTCCCGCTGAGGACAGCCCAGCAGCCCTGCAGGAAGGACCAGCGCAGCGCTCTGGGACCTGGCAGCGTGCAGTGCACAGAGCTCAGAGAGCTGAGCCGAGCCCAGGTCCGCTTGAGCCGAGGTGTTAGCCCCAGGGCAGCAGGGCCAGCAGCCGGCTGGAGGAACCCCAGAACACCAGGAGCTGTGGCGACTCCAGAATTATCAACAAAGACATGCCTAGGACAAAGTAAGAGGTTAGTGTCCTGTGGACTTTGGGACTGATATTTGGGAATGCCTCGGCTCCCTCCCCTGGGGGCTGGAAGCCACTGAGGAGACACGCCATTTTGTAGTTTTCAGAGGCAGCTCCAGCTCCTGGCCTGCATGCTAACTGTAGGGAGATCCAGCGATCAGTCTTGGGGGGTAATTGCTCTTGCTTTGACCTCCCTGGATCTGGATTGTGATCTGGGGTGGAAGTCGTGGGTGGGTTTGCAGCTTGCCAGAAACAGAAGTTGCCCCCCACACGTTACGAAAATTCCTCTATCTGGCCTTAAAGCCATAGTGTGCCAACAAGCCCAAAAGTCAAGTAATTAAGTGGCAACATGCCAAGGCAAAGGAAACAGAAAAATGCAACCCTAGACTCCTATTTTGGGGGCATAGAGCAGGAAAAGGACTGTGAGGTCAGAAGTCCTGTTCCAAAAGCCCCAGGGGAAAACATGAGCGGGTTGCAGGCCATAGAGGACCTTAAGAAGGACTTTAAAAATCAAATAAGAGAAGTGGAGGAAAAATTGGAAAGAGAAATGAGAAGGATGCAGGAAAAGTATGAAATGAGGGTCAACAGCCTGACTGAGGAAAACAGCACCTTAAAAAACAGACTAACTCAAATGGCAAAGGAGGCCCAAAAGGGCAATGAGGAGAAGAATGCCTTAAAAAGTCGAATTTGCCAGATGGAAAAAGAATCTCAAAAGTTCACTGAGGAGATTCATTCCTTCAGAGTTAGACTGGAGCAAATGGAAGCTAATGACTTTATGAGAAATCAAGATGCTGTTAAGCAGATCCAAACAAACGAAAGATTAGAAGGCAATGTGAAATATCTCATGGGAAAAAGCACTGACCTGGAAAATAGATCCAGGAGAGACAATTTAAAAATTATTGGACTACCTGAAAGCCATGATCAAAGAAATAACCTAGAAATCAACCTTCAAGAAATTCTCAAGGAAAACTGCCCTGATGTTTTAGATCCAGAGGGCAAAATAGAGGTTGAAAGAATCCACAGATCACCTCCTGAAAAAGATCCCAAAAAGAAAACTCCCAGGAATATTATAGCCAGGTTCCAGAATCCCCAGATCAAGGAGAAAATACTCCAAGCAGCCAGGAAGAAACAATTTCAATATTGTGGAAACACAATCAGAATAGCCCAGGACCTGGCAGCTTCTACACTGAGGGATCGAAGGGCATGGAATATGATATTCCAGAGGGCAAAAGAGCTGGGAATGAACCCAAGGGTCACCTACCCAGCAAAACTGAGTATTTTGTTTCAGGGGAAAATATGGTCATTCAGTGGAATAGAGGACTTTCAGGCATTCTTGAGGAAAAAACCAGAATTGAATAGAAAATTTGACATCCAGACACAAGAAGCAAGAGATGCCTGAGAAGGTAATCAGGGAAAAGAAATCAAAAGGAACTTATCAAAGTTGAACTATTTACATTCCTATATGGAAAAGCAATAACTGTAACTGATGATATCTTTCTCACTATGAAAATAATGGAAGAAGGGGGTGTGGTCATATGAATACATATGTGAATGTGTGTGTATAAGGTTACAGTTATATATGGATAGAGGGCATAGGTTGAATTTGTTGGGAAGGGAGAATACTCAAGGGGTGAAATTATGAGGTGAGAGAGGAAAGTGGCAAGAGGAGATGGGAGAGACAGGGTAGGGTAAACTATCTCATGTAGAAGAAGCAAGGGGAAGTGGTTGCAAGGGAGGGGGAGAATAGGAAGGCTAAAAAGGCAAAACCACATTCTCATTGAATTTGGTTCAGGGAGAGAATGACATACATACTAAATGGGATATCTCAACCTGCAGCAGAATAGGGGGAGGGGGATGAGAGGAGGGATGATGGATGGGAGGGCATCCTTGGGGGAGGGGAGGTTGGAAGTACCCACTATAGAAGAGGGACAGGATCATGTAGGGAATGGACCAGGTGGGGGGTGGGATGAGTGGGAGGGAATTATAAGCAGCCTTGTACAATATATCTACTATGATAATGTTTTGCATAGCTAGACATGTACAACATATACTGAATTACTTATCTCCCAAGAGGGAATGGGTGACAAGGGAGGAAGGAAATGGATCTGAAATTCGAGGTCGTAACATTAAATGTTTCAACTATATATAAATACTATTATTAATACTCTTTTGCCTGTAATAGAGAGATAAGATGTGCAGTCATTGTAGCACAGAGATCCATCTTGCTCTAATGGAAAAGTCAAAGGGGGTATGGAAAAAGGTATGGGAGAGAGCAGATTGGATGAGGGGATATATTGTAGGACTGCTATTTTGGGGAGGTGGGTAGGGGAAAAATGGGGGAAAATTGTAACTCAAAATCTGGCAGAAATGAATGATGTAAAACAGAAGTTAATAAAGCATTTGTTTAAAAAAAAAAGAAATATTAAAACTAAGTCTTAAAGGTTAAAAAATTTGAGAAGAAAATGTAAGGTACCTCATAGCAAAAACAACTGACCTGGAAAACATATGGAGAAGAAAAAAATTTAGAACCATTGGACTCTCTTAAAACCACAACCAGAAAAAGAACCTAGACATATTATTTCAAGGAATAGTCCAAGAAAACTATTCATATCTCTTAGAACCAGAGAAAGAATAAATGGAAAGACTACATCAGTCTCTTCTTGAAAGAAACTTCAAAATGAAAACTCTCAGGGACATCTTAGTCAAAATTCAGAGCTTCCAGGTCATAGAAAAAAAAGACTTTAAGCGGCCAGGAAGAAAAAAAATCAAGGAGTGAGGAGCTACAGTCTGGAATACGCATTATTTAGCAGACACCTTGTAATGGTTATAGGATGTGAAGATCTTCCATGCCCCCTTGAACTTTCTGACATAGGAGGAAGGGTGGGGCAGGAGGAATTAGAAAATCAACACCAAGAGTAAAAAATTTAAGAGTTCTGCTTAATGCAAACTTTAGAGAATTGAAGATGAACTGTGCTACCTGCTTCCTGGAAGAAAAGTACTGAACCAGAAGTGGAGAACGACATTTATTTTCAAACATGGCCAACACAGGGGGCTGTTGGTTTGTTTGGGGTTTTTTTTTTTAACTTCATTATATTTATTTTTCCAAGAAAAAGCTTTTATTTTATTTGGCAGCAATGAAGAAAACCATATCGGGAACAGAGGAGATCTGAGAGTAATACTAAGAAAAAATAAGAAAAGAAAGGCTGTCACTGAAACATTAAAAAATACACAGAATTCCCCAACTGATAAATGGTCAAAGGATATGAACAGGCAGTTTTCAGAGAAAGAAATTAAAGATATCTATAAGCATATGAAGAAATGCTCTAAATCACTATTGATTAGGGAAATGCAAATCAAAACAACTCTGAGGTACCACATCTCTCCAGTCAGATTGGCTAAGATGACAAAACAAGAAAGTGACAAATGCTGGAGAGGATGTGGGCAAATTGGAACACTAATGCATTGCTGGTGGAATTGTGAACTTATCCAACCATTCTGGAGAGCAATCTGGAATTATGCCCAAAGGGCTATAAATAATTTCATACCCTTTGACCCAGCAATACCACTTCTAGGCTTATATCCCAAAGATATCATAGAAGTGGGAGGAAGACCCATATGTACAAAAATATTTATAGCAGCTCTTTTTGTGGTTGCAAAGAATTGGAAATTAATGGGGTGCCCATCAATTGGGGAATGGCTAAACAAGTTGTGGTATATGCATGTAATGTAATACTATTGTGCTATAAGAAACAAGGAGCAGATGGACTTCATATTTACCTGGAGAGGCTTATACAAACTGATGCTGAGAGAGAAGAGTAGAACCAGGAGAAATTTGTATACAATCACAGACACAACATATGTGTGATGACCAACTATGACAGACTGGACTCTTCTCAGCAATGCAGTGATATAAGTCAATCTCGAAAGACTCATGAAGGAGAG
>WOXC01001850.1:0-17093 GCA_011680675.1 Gymnobelideus leadbeateri
GTCTGAAAATAGGTAAAAACCTGAATTTCTAAGAAGTCTTTTGAAATACTTGAATTCAAAGCACTGTTGTACGCAGAGATGCATTAATCCTAAACATCTGTAGTCAGAAAGCTGAAGCTTTGCTTTTACTTTTTCAGCAAAAGGTCTTTACATCTGCCTCATTGGTTTCAATGGGAGAAAACCTAATGATTCCATTTCCAGAAAAAGAAGCCAAAGCACTTGATATGAAATGCCTGCGTTTAAAACAACTAGCTAAGAGAAAATTGGGAGAGAAACCAACTTCCGAGTAATCCCTGTTTCTAGAGAGTTATGCTCAGATATACCTTTTCTACCAACCAGGCTTGTAACAGTTTATCTGAAAAAAGGTAAAAACCTGAATTTCTCAGAATCCTTTTGATCTACTTGAATTCAAAACACTGTTGGAAACAGACTTGATTTAACCCTCCACATATTTTGTCAGAAAGCTGAAGTTTGCTTTTACTTTTTTAGCAAAAGGCCTTTGTATCTGCCCCCATTGTTTTCAATGGGAGAAAATATAATGATGCCATTTCCAGGAAAAGAAGCCAAAGCATCCATTTGATATGGAATGCCTGTGTTTAAGACAACTAGCTAAGAGAAAGCTGTAAGAGGAAAGAACTTCCGGGTAATACCTGTTTCTAGAGAATTACGCTCTGATACACCTTTTCTACCCAACATGCTTGTAACTGTCTATCTGAAAAAAGGTAGAAACCTGAATTCCTAAGAATTCTGTTGAAATACTTGAATTCAAAGCAATGTTGTACAGAGAGTTGCTTTAACCCTGCACATCTTTAATCAGACTCCTGAAGCTTAGCTTTTAGTTTTTCAGCAAAAGGCGTTTATATCTGCCCTCATTGGTTTCAAAGGTAGAAAACCTAATGATGCCTTTTCCAGAAAAAGAAGCCAAAGCATTTGATATGGAATGACTTCATTTAAGACAACTAGGTAAGAGAAAGCTGTGAAAGAAAACAATTTCAGGATAATACCTGTTTTTAGAGTGTTATGCTCAGATATACTTTTTATACCAACATGCTTGTACCAGTTTATCTAAAAAATGGTAAAAACCTGAATTTCTCAGAAGTGTTTTGAAATACTTGAATTCAAAGCACTGTTGTACACACAGTTGCTTTAAGGAGGTACATCTTCTGTCAGAAGGCTGACACTTTGCTTTTACTTTTTTAGCAAAAGGCCTTTGTATCTGCCCCCTTTGGTTTCAATGGGAGGAAATATAATGATGCCATTTCCAGGAAAAGAGGCCAAAGCATTTGATATGGAATGCCTGCATTTAAGACAACTAGCTAAGAGAAAGTTGGGAGAGAAACCAACTTCTGGGTAATCCCTGTTTCTAGAGAGTTATGCTCTGATATACCTTTTCTACCAAACATGCTTATAACAGTGTATCTGAAAAAAGGTAAAAGCCTGAATTTCTCATAAGTGTTTTGAAATACTTGAATTCAAAGCACTGTTTTACACAGAGGTGCTTCAATCCACCACATCTTTTGTCAGACTCCTGAAGCTTTGCTTTTAGTTTTTTAGCAAAAGACCTTTGTATCTGCCCTCATTGGTTTCAATGGGAGAAAACTTAAGATGCCATTTGCAGGAAAAGAGGCCAAAGCATTTGACAGGTCATGTCTGCATTTAAGAAAACTAGCTAAGAGAAAGCTGTGACAGAAAAGAACTTCCGTGTAATCCCTGGTTCTAGAAAGTTATGCTCAGATAAACATTTTCTACACAAAATGCTTGTATAACAGTCTATCTGAAAAAAGGTAAAAACGTGAATTTCTCAGAAATCTTTTAAAATAATTGAATCCAAAGCACTGTTCTACATAGAGTTCCTTTAACCCTGAACATCTTTAGTCAGAAACCTGAAGCTTTGCTTTTACTTTTTTAGCAAAAGACCTTTGTATCGGCCTTCACTGGTTTCAAGGGGAGAAAACTTAAGATGCCATTTGCAGGAAAAGAAGCCAAAACATTTGATAGGGAAAGCTTGCTTTTAAGCCAACTAGCGAAGAGAAAGCTGGGAGAGAAAACAACTTCTGGGTAATCCCTGTTTCTAGAGAGTTATGCTCAGATATACCTTTTCTCACCAAACATGCTAGTAATGGTTTGTCTGAAAATAGGTAAAAACCTGAATTTCTCAGAAGTCTTTAGAACTACTTGAATTCAAACCACTGTTGTACACACAGATGCATTAAGCCTCCACATCTTTAGTCAGAATGCTGAAGCTTTGCTTTTACTTTTTTAGCAAAAGGTCTTTATATCTGCCTCATTGGTTTCAAAGGGAGAAAACCTAAAGATGCCATTTCCAGAAAAAGAAGCCAAAGCATTTGATATGGAATGCCTGCCTTTAAGGCAACTAGCTAAGAGAAAGCTGTGAGAGGAAAGAACTTCTGGGTATTTCCTGTTTTTAGAGAATTATGCTCTGATACACCTTTTCTACCCAACATGCTTGTAACTGTCTATATGAAAAAAGGTAAAAACCTGAATTTCTAAGAATTTTGTTGAAATACTTGAATTCAAAGCAATGTTGTACAGAGAGTTGCTTTAACCCTGTACATCTTTAATCAGACTCCTGAAGCTTAGCTTTTAGTTTTTTAGCAAAAGGCCTTTATATCTGCCCTCATTGGTTTCAAAGGGAGAAAACCTAATGATGCCATTTCCAGAAAAAGTAGCCAAAGCATTTGATATGGAATGACTTCGTTTAATACAACTAGGTAATAGAAAGCTGTGAGAGAAAAGAACTTCTGGGTGATCCCTGTTTCTAGAGTGTTATTCTCAGATATATCTTTTCTACCAAACAGGCTTGTAACAGTTTATCTGAAAAAAGGTATAAACCTGAATTTCTCAGAAGTCTTTTGATCTACTTGAATTCAAAACACTGTTGGAAACAGACTTGCTTAAACCCTACACATCTTTTGTCCAAAAGCTGAAGCTTTGCTTTTAATTTTTTAGCAAAAGGCCTTTGTATCTGCCCCCTTTGGTTTCAATGGGAGAAAGTATAATGATGCCTTTTCCAGGAAAAGAGGCCAAAGCATTTGATATGGAATGCCTGCGTCGAAGACAACTAGCTAAGAGAAAGTTGGGAGAGAAACCAACTTCCGGGCAATCCCTGTTTCTAGAGAGTTATGCTCTGATATACCTTTTCTACCAAACATGCTTATAACCGTCTATCTGAAAAAAGGTAAAAGCCTGAATTTCTCATAAGTGTTTTGAAATATTTGAATTCAAAGCACTTTTTTACACAGAGGTACTTCAACCCACCACATCTTTTGTCAGACTCCTGAAGATTTGCTTTTAGTTTTTTAGCAAAAGACCTTTATATCTGCCCTCATTGGTTTCAATGGGAGAAAACTTAAGATGCCATTTGCAGGAAAAGAAGTCAAAGCATTTGATAGGGAATGACTGCGTTCAAGATAACTAGCTAAGAGAAAGCTGTGACAGAAAAGAACTTCCGTGTAATCCCTGTTACTAGAAAGTTATGCTCATATAAACTTTTTCTACACAAAATGCTTGTAACAGTCTATCTGAAAAAAGGTAAAAACGTTAGTTTCTCAGAAATCTTTTAAAATACATGAATCCAAAGCACTGTTGTACACAGAGTTCCTTTAACCGTGAACATCTTTAATTAGAAAGCTGAAGCTTTGCTTTTACTTTTTCAGCAAAAGGCCTTTGTATATGCCCTCATTGGTTTCTATGGGGAAAACCAAATAATGCCATTTCTTGGAAAAGAAGCCAAAGCATTTGAAATGTAATGCTTGGTTTTAAGATAACTAGCTAAGAGAAAGCTGTGACAGAAAAGAACTCCCGAGTAATCCCTGTTTCTAAAGGGTTTTGCTCAGATATACCTTTTCTACCAAACGTGTTGTAACACTCTATCTGAAAAAAGGTAAAAATCTAAATTTCTCAGAAGTCTTTTGAAATATTGAATTCAAAGCACTGTTGTACACAGAGTTGCTTTAACCCTCCACATCTTTACTCTGGCTGCTTAAGCTTTGCATCTACTTTTTTAGCAAAAGGTCTTTATCTCTGCCCTTTTTGGTTTCAAAGGGGAAAACCTAATGATGCCATTTCCAGGAAAAGAAGCCAAAGCATTTGAAATGTAATGCCGGGGTTTAAGAAAACTAGCTAAGGGAAAGCTGTGAAAGAAAAGAACTTCTGGGTAATCCTTGTTTCCAGAGAGTTATGCTCAGATATACCTTTTCTACTAAATATGCTTGTAACAGTCTATCTGAAAAAAAGGTCAGAACCTGAATTTCTCTGACGTCTTTTCAGATACTTGAATTCAAAGCACTGTTGACACAGAGTTGCTTTTGCCCTCCACATCATTAGTCTGACTGCTGAAGCTTTGCTTTTACTTTTTTAGCAAAAGGCCTTTATATCCGCCCTCGGTTTCAATAGGAGAAATTTTCATAATAGCGTTTCCAGCAAAAGAAGCCAAAGATATTGAGATAAAATGCCAGTGTTTAAGACAATTATCTAACAGAAAGCTGTGAGAGAAAGGAACTTTGGGATAATCCCTGTTTCTAGAGACTTATGCTCAGATATACCTTTTCTAACAAACATGCTTGTAACAGTCTACCTCAAAAAAGGTGAAAGCCTGAATTTCTCAGAAGACTTTTGAAATACGTGAATTCAAAGCACTTTTGTAGACAGAGTTCCTTTAACCCTATACATCTTTAGTCAAACTGCTGAAGCTTTGCTTTTACTTTTTTAGCAAAAGGCCTTTATATCTGCCCTCATTGGTTTCAATGGGGGTAAACCTAATGACGCCATTTCCAGGAAAAGAATCCAAAGCATATGAAATGTAATGCTTGCGTTTAAGACAACTAGCTAATAGAAAGGTGGACAGAAAGAACTTCTAAGTAATCCCTTTTTCTAGAGAGTTATTCTCAGATATACCTTTTCTACCAAAAATGCTTGTAACAGTCTATCTGATAAAAGGTAAAAACATGAATTTCTCAGATGTCTTTGGAAATACTTGAATTCTAAACACCGTTGTACACAGAGTTCCTTTAACCCTCCAGATCTTTAATCAGACTGCTGCAGCTTTGCTTTTACTTTTTTAGCAAAAGGCCTTTATATCTGCCCTCTTTGGTTTCAATGGGAGAAAAATTGCAACATTAGCGTTTCTCCCATTGAAAGCAATGAGGGCAGATATAAAGGGCTTTAGATAAAAAACTAAAAGCAAAGTGTCAGCAGTCTGACTAAATTTTGTAGGGTTAAAGCAACTCTGTGTATAACAGTGCTTTGAATTCAAGTATTTCAAAAGCTTTCTGAGAAATTCAGGTTTTTACCTTTGTTCAGATAGAGAGTTAGAAGCATATTGGGTAGAAAAGATACATTTGAGCATAACTCTCTAGAAACAGGGATTACCAGAAGTACTTTTCTGTCAGAGCTTTCTCTTAGCTAGTTGTTTTAATCACAAGCATTTTATATGAAATTTTTTTGGCTTCTTTTCATGGAAATGGCTTAGTTAGTTTTTCTCCAATTGGAGATACAAAGGCCTTTTGCTAAAGGAGTAATTGCAAAGCTTCAGCAGTATGACTTTAGATGTGGAGGGCTCGCGGAACTATATGCTCAACAGTGTTTACAATTCTAGTACTTCAAAAGAATTCTGAGAAATTCAGGTTTTTACCTTTTGTCAGATAGACTGTTACAAGCGTGTTTGGTGGAAAAGGTATATCTGAGCATACTTCACTAGCAAAATGGATTACCAGAAGTTCTTTTCTGTCACAGCGTTCTCCTAGCTAGTTGAATTAAACACAGTCATTTCATATCAAAAGTTTTGGCTTCTCTTCCTGGAAATAGTATCATCAGGTTTTGCCCATTGAAACCAATAAGGGCAAATATGAAGACCTTTTCCTAAAAAAGTAAATGCAAAACTGTTTCAGTCAGACTTAAGATATGGAGGGTTAAAGCAACTCTGTCTACAACAGTGCTTTGAATTAAAGTATTTCAAAAGACTTCTTAGAAATTAATGTTTTAACTTTCTTCATATAGACTGTTACAAGCATGTTTGGTAGAAAAGGTATATCTGAGCATAACTCTCTAGGAGTGGGGATTACCCGGAAGTTCTTTTCTGACACTGCTTTCTATTAGCTAGTTTTCTTAAATGCAGGCATATATCAAATGCTTTGGCTTCTTTACGTGGAAAAGGCATGATTAGGTTTTCCCCCATTGAAACCAATGAAGGCAGATATAAAGGCCTTTTGCTAAAAAGGTAAAAGCAAAGCTTCAGCAGTCTGACTCAAGATGTGGACCGTTAAAAGAACTCTGTGTACAACATTGCTTAGAATTCAAGTATTTCAAAAGACTTCTAAGAAATTCAGGTTTTCACCTTTTTTTCAGATAGCCTGTTCTGACTATATTTAGTAGAGAAGATATATCTGACCATAACTCTGTAGAAATAGGCATTACATGTAAGTTCTTTTCTGGGAAAGGTTCTCTTCTCTAGATTTCTTAAACACAGCCATTGCTTCTCAATTGCTTGGTCTTCTTTTGTTGGGAATGGCAGCATTTGCTTTTTGACCACAGAAAGAAATGAAGGCAGATATAAAGGCCTTTGGCTAAACAGGTAAAAGCAAAGCTTCAGCAGTCTCACTCAAGATATGCAGGGTTAAAGGAACTGTGTGTACAACAGTGCTTAGAATTCTAATATTTCAAAGGACTTCTGAGAAATTCTGGTTTTCACCTATTTTTAGATACCCTATTCTTAGCATGTTTTGTAGAGAAGGTATATTGGACCATACCTTGGTAGAAACAGGCATCACATGTAAGTTCTTTTTTAGGAAAGGTTCTCTTAGCTAGTTGTCTTAAACACAGACATTACATCGCAACTGCTAGGTCTTATTATTTTTGGAAATGGCATCATTAATTTTTCTCCCATTGAAAACATTGAGGGCAGATAACAATGAGCGCAGATACAAGGGCCTTTTGCTAAAAAAGTAAGAGTTAAGCTTCAGCAATCTGAGGAAAGATGTGGAAGGATAAAGGAACGCTTTATACAACAGTGCTTATAATTGAAGAATTTCAAAAGACTTCTGAGAAATTCACGTTTTCACCTTTTTTTCAGATAGCCTATTCTGAGAATATTTTGAAGAGAAGGTATATTTGACCACTACTCTGTAGAAACAGGCATTACATGTAAATTCTTTTCTGTGAAAGGTTCTCTTAGCTAGTTGTATTAAACACAGCCATTACATCTCAATTACTTGGTCTTCTTTTTTTGGATATGGCATCATTAGTTTTTCTCCCATTGAAAACAAGGAGGGCAGAGAAAAAGGCCTTTTGCTAAAAAAGTAAAAGCAAAGCTTCAGCAGTCTGACCCAAGTAAGGAAGGTTAAAGTCACTCTGTGTACAACAGTGTTTAGAATTCAAATATTTCTTTTTTTTTCTTCTTTTTTTTATTTTTATTTATTTATTTATTTATTTTGCATTTTTCTTTTTCTTTTTTTTTAATTCAACAAATGTTTTATTAACTTCTGGTTTACATCATTCATTTCCACAAGATTATGAGTTACATTTTTCCCCCATTTTTTCCCTACCCACCACCCCAGAATAGCAGTCCCACTAGATACCCCTCATCCAATCTGCTCTCTCACATATCTTCTCCCATACCCCCTTTGACTTTGCCATTAGGGCAAGGTGAATCTCTGAGCCCCACTGCCTGGATATCTTATGAAACATTTAATTTTAAAACTTCGATTATCAGATCCATTCCCTTTCTCCCTTGTCACCCACTCCCTCTGAGAAGATAAGCAATTCAGTATGTGTTTTACATGTATATCTATGCAAAGCATTACCATAGTAGATAAAAGACTGTAAAAGATTGCTTATATTTCCCTCCCACCTGTCTCACCTCCCACCTGGTCCATTCCCTACTTTGATCCTGTCCCTCTTTGATAGTGGGTACTTCCCCTCTCTCCAGAATGCCCTCCCCTCCATCATCCCCCCTCTCATCCCCTTTTCCCCCACTCAGGAGTGTGAGTGAGGGTAAGATATTCCATTTAGTATGTATGTGTTTCTCTCCTTGAGCCAACTTCAGTGAGAATATGCTTTTGCCTTTTTGCTTTCCTGTTCTTCCCCTCCCCTGCAACTACTTCCCCTTGCCTCTTCTACATGATATAGTTTGCCCTGCTCTGTCTCTCTCCATCTCCTCTTGCCACTTTCCTCTCACACCTCCTGACTTCACCCCTAAAGAATCATCCCTTCCTTGGGGTGGCTAGGTGGCACAGCGAGCAGAGCGCCGGGCATGGAGCCAGAAGGACCTGAGCTCGGATCCAGTCCCAGACACCCAACACACAAACAAACACCCATCCACGTGAACCTGGGCAAGTCACCCAACCCCAATTGCCCTCCAAAAATAAAATAATCATCCCTTCCCATCAAATTCAACCTGTGCCCTCTCTCCATGTATACCTATGAACATATGCCATGTACCCTTCTTCAATTATTTTCATAATGAGAAAGGTTTCATCAAACACAGTTAATGTTATTCCATGTAGGACTGTAAATAGTCCAACTTTGATAAGATCCTTTTGATTTCTTTTCTTTGATTACCTTCTCAAGCATCTCTTGCTTCTTTTATCTGAATGTCAAATATTCTATTCAACTCTGGTTTTTTCATCAAGAATGCTTGGACACAAATTTCAAACAATGTAAAAGGGAGCTCCGAACAACTTCTGGAGCCACAGCACCCACAGAAAGGCACAGAGAAGCTAACCTCCTGCTGAGGACAACCTAGCAGCCCTGCAGGGAGCGGCCAGCGCAGCGCTCTGAGAGCAGGCAGCACAGCGCACTGGGAACCGACAGTGCAGAGCCCAGGTCCGCGGTTTTAGCCCTAGGGCGGCCAGACTTTCAGCCGGCTGGTGGAACGCCAGAACACCAGCAATTGTGGCGATTCCAGAATTAACAGCACAGATATGCCTAGGACAAAGTGAGAGGTTAGAGCCCTATGGACTTTGGGACCAGTATTTGGGAAACACGTGGCTCTTACTTTTTTAGCAAAAGGCCCTTGTTTCTGTGTTCATTGATATCTGCCGACATTGGTGACTATGGGAGAAAAATTGATGATGCCATTTCAAACAAAAGAAGACGAAGCAATTGAAATGTACTGACTGTGTTTAAGATAACTAACTAAGAGAACCATTCACAGAAAAGAATTTACATGTAATACGTGTTTCTACAGAGTTATGGTCAGATATACCTTCTCTACAAAACCCGCTCAGAATAGGCTATCTGAAAAAAAGGTGAAAACCTGAATTTCTCAAAAGTCCTTTGAAATGCTTGAATTCTAAGCACTGTTGTACACACAATTCATTTAACCCTCCACATCTTCAGTCAGACTGCTGAAGCTTTGCTTTTACTGCTTTACCAAAAGGCCTTTATATCTGCCCACTTTGATTTCAATGGGAGATAGATTAAATATGCCATTTTAAACAAAAGAAGACAAAGGATTTGAGATGCAATGGCTGTGGTTAAGACATCTAGCTAAGAGAACATTTCCCATCAAAGAATTCACATGTAATCCCTGTTTTTCCAGAGTTATGGGCAGATATACATTCTCTACCAAACATGCTCAGAATAGGCTATCTCAAAAAAAAGGTGAAAACCTGAATTTCTCAAAAGTCCTTTGAAATGTTTGAATTCTAAGCAATGTTGTACACAAAGTTCCCACAACCTTCCACATCTTCAATCAGACTGCTGAAGCTTTGCTTTTACTTTTTTATCAAGAGGCCTTTATATCTACCAACATTGGTTTCAATTGGAGATAACATAATGATGTCATTTCCAACAAAAGAAGACCAAACAATTGAGAAGAAAAAGCTGTGTTTAAGACTTCTTGCTAAGAAAATCATTTCCAGAAATGAAATAACATGTAATGCCTGTTTCTACAGAATTATGGTCAGATATACCTTCTCTATCAAACATGCTCAGAATTCACTATCTGAAAAAATGGTGAAAACCTGAATGTCTCAGAAGTACTTTGAAATACTAGCATTCTAAACACTAGTTCCTTTAACCCTGCACATCTTCAGTCAGACTGCTGAAGCTTTGCTTTTACTTTTTTAGCAAAAGGTTTTTATATCTGCCCTCATTGGTTTCAACGGGAGAAAACCTAATGATGCCATTTCCAGGAAAAGAAGCCAAAGCATTTAATATGGAATGCCTGCCTTTAAGACTAATTCAGAGTGCTGAAGCTTTCTTTTACTTTTTTTTTCGTGTTTTTTTTTTTCCTGCAATATATATGACATGGGGGAGGGGGAGGGGACAGGAGTAGAGGGAGGGGGCGGTGTCCCCCTGGCTGCTCCTGCAGCTGCAACTGCAACAGTTCACTCAGCTCAAGTGCCCCGGCCCCGGCCCTGGCCCTGGCCCTGAGTGTGTAGACCTTACTCAGTAGCTTGCTCCTTTCTCCCTCCCTGACCCACTCCCTCTCTCTCCTGGTGGGTAGGTGGCTCCCACAAGAGCACTACCTCCCTCAGCTCTCCTCAGCTCTGCCTCTGAGCTCTGGCTGGCATGTGGCCCACCCTCAGAAATACAGCCCTGCCCCTGTCCCATGCCCCACCCCAGGTGCTGTCAACAAGCCTCCCCATTGGCTGCCCCAGCTCGGCCCCACACTGAGGGCTTCTGCTTTCAGTTTTTTAGCAAAAGGCCTTTATATCTGCCCTAATTTTTTTCAGTGGGAGAAAACATAAGATGCCATTTCCAGGAAAAGAAGCCAAAGCATTTGATAGGGAATATCTCCATTTAAGACACCAAGCTAAGAGAAAGCTGTAACAGAAAAGAACTTCCCTGTAATCCCTGTTTCTAGAAAGTTATGCTCAGATAAACCTTTTCTACCTAACATGCTTTTAACAGTCTATATGAAAACACATAAAAACCTGAATTTCTCAGAAGTCTTTTGAAATAGCTCAATTTAAAGTACTGTTGAACACAGAGATGCTTTAACCCTGCACATCTTTAGTCAGAAAGCTGAAGATTTGCTTTTACTTTTTTAGCAAAAGACCTTTATGTCAGCCCACATTAGTTTAAAAGGGAGAAAACCTAATAATGCCATTTCCAGGAAAATAAGCCAAAGCATTTGATATGGAAAGCCTTCTTTTAAGACAACAAGCTAAGAGTAAGCTGTGAGAGAAAAGAACTTCCGGGTAATCCTTGTTTCTAGAGAGTTATGCTCAGATACACCGTTTCTACCAAACATACTTGTAACAGTCTATCTGAAAATAAGTGAAAACCCGAATTTCTCAAAAGTCTTTTAAATACTTGAATTCAAAGCACTGTTGTGCACATAGTTGCTTTAACGCTCCACGTATTTAGGCAAACAGCTGGAGCTTTGCTTTTACTTTTTTAACAAAAGGCCTTTATATCTGGCATCATTGGTTTCAAAGGGAGAAAATGTAATTATGCCATTTCCAGGCAAAGAAGCTAAAGCATTGGATATGGAATGCCTGAGTTTAAGCAACAAGCTAAGAGAAAGCTGTGAGAGAAGAGAACTTCCTGGTAATCCCTGTTTGTAGAGTGTTCTGCTCAGATATACCTTTTCTACCAATCATGGTTGTAACAGTCTATTTGGAAAAAGGTCAAAACCTGAATTCCTCAGAAGTCTTTTGAAATACTTGAATTCAAAGCACTGTTGTGCACAGATTTGCTTTAATGATCAGCATCTTTAGTCAGACTGCTGATGCTTAGCTTTTATTTCTTTAGCAAAAGGCCTTTGTATCTGCCCTCACTGGTTTCAAAGGGAGACAAAATAACGATGCCATTTCCAACAAAAGAAGACCAAACAATTGAGATGTAATGGCTGTGTTTAAGATAACTAGCTAAGAGAAACTTTCCCAGCAAATAACTTACATATAATGCCTGTTTCTACCGAGTTGTGATCTGGTATACCTTCTCTACCAAACAAGCTCAGAACAGGCTATCTGAGAAAAAAGTGAAAACCTGAACTTCTCAGAAGTCTTTTGAAATACTTGAATTCCAAACACTGTTGTACACAGAGTTCCTTTAACCCTCCACATCTTTAGTCAGCTTGTTGAAACTTTGCTTTTACTATTTTAGGAAAAGGCTTTTATACCTGCGCACATTGGTTTCAATGGGAGAAAAACTAATGATGACATTTTCAACAACAGAAGATCAAGAAATTGAGATGTAATGGCTATCTTGAAGAAAACTAGTTAAGAGAGCTTGTCACAGGAAAGATCTGTTTCTAAAGAGTTACGGTCTGGCATACCTTCTGAACCAAACATGCTCAGAATAGACTTCCTGAAAAAAAGGTGAAAACATGAATTTCCCAGAAGTCTTTTGAAATACTTGAATTCAAAGCCCTGCTGTACACAGAGTTGCTTTCACGATCCACATCTTTAGTCAGACTGCTAAAGCTTACCTTTTACTTTTTTAGCAAAAGGTCTTTACATCTGCCCAAATTGATTTCAATGGGAGAAGATATAATGATGCCATTTCCACAAAAAGAAGCCAAAGCGTATGATATTGAATGCCTGTGTTTAAGACAACTAGCTGAGAGAAATATGTGACAGAAAAGAACTTCCGGGTAATCCCTGTTTCTAGAGAGTTATACTCAGATATACCTTTTCTACCAAAAATGCTTGTAACAGTCTATCTGAAAAAAGGTAAAAACCTGAATTTCTCAGAAGACTTTTGAAATACTTGATTTCAAAGCCCTGTTGTGCACAGACTTGCTATAACCCCCCACATCTTTAGTCAGACTCCTGAGGCTTTGCTTTTACTTTTTTGGCAAAAGGTCTATTCATCTGGCATCATTGGTTTTAATGGGAGAAAACCTAATCATGCCATTTCCAGGAAAAGTAGAAAAGAATTTCATATGTAAAGTCTGCCTTTAAGAAAACTAGCTAAGAGAAAGCTGTGAGAGAAAAGAACTTCCACGTAATCCCTGTTTCTAGGTGTTATGCTCAGATATACTTTTTATACCAAACATGCTTGTAACAGTCTATGTAAGAAATGGTAAAAGCCTGAATTTCTAAGAAGTCTTTTGAAATACTATAATTCAAAGCACTGTTGTACATGGAGTTGCTTTAAGGTGGCTCATCTTTAGTCAGAAAGCTGAAGGTTAGCTTTTGCTTTGTTAACAAATGTGCTTGATATCTGCCTTCATTGGTTTCAAAGGGGGAAACCTAATGAGGCTATTTCCAGGAAAAGAAGCCAAAGCATTTGATATGGAATGCCTGTGTATAAGACAACTAGCTAAGAGAAAGCTGTGACAGAAAAGAACTTCTGGGTAATCCCTGTTTCTAGACAGTTAGGCTCAGATATATGTTTTCTACCCAACATCCTTTTAACAGTCTGTCTGAAAAAAGGTAAAAACCAGAATGTCTCAGATGTCTTTTGAAATACTTGAATTCAAAGCACTGTTGTACACAGAATTGCTTTAACCCTGCACATCTTTAGTCAGACTGCTAAATTTTTGCTTTTACTTTTTTAGCAGAAGGCCTTTGTATCTGCCCTCATTGCTTTCAATAGGGGAAAACCTAATGATACTATTTCCAGGAAAAGAAGCCAAAGAATTTGATATAGAACGCCTGCGTTTAAGACAACTCACTCAGAGAAAGATGTGACAGAAAAGAACTTGCAGGTAATCCCTGTTTCTAGAGCATTATACTCAGATATACATTTTTTAACCAAACATACTTTTTACAGTCGATATGAATAAAGGTAAATACGTGGATTTCTCAGGAGTCTATTGAAATACTTGAATTCAAAGCACTGTTGTACACAGAGATGCTTTAAGCCTCCACATCTGTAGTCAGAAAACTGAAGTTTTGCTTATACTTTTTTAGCAAAAGTCCTTTATATCTGCCCTCTTTGGTTTCAATGGGATGCCATTTCCAGGAAAAGAAGCCAAAGCATGTGATATGGAATCCCTGCATTTAAGACAACTAGCTAAGAGAAAGCTGTGAGAGGAAAGAAACTCTGGATAATACCTGTTTCTAGAGAATTATGCTGAGATATACTTTTTCTACACAATATGCTAGTAACAGTCTACCTGAAAAAAGGTAAAAGCCTGAATTTCTCGGAAGCTTTTTGAAATACTTGAATTGAAAAACACTGTTGTACATAGAGTTGCTTTATCTCTGCACATCTCTAGTCAGAAAGCTGAAGCTTTGCTTTTACTTTTTTAGCAAAAGGCCTTTATATCTGCCCTCATTGTTTTCAATGGGAGAAAACCTAATGATGCCATTTCTAGGAAAAGAAGCCAAAGCATTTCATATGGAATGCCTGTGTTTAAGACAACTAGCAAAGAGAAAGATGTGAGAGAAAAGAACTTCTTGGTAATCCCTGTTTCTAGAGTGTTATGCGCAGATATACTTTTTGTACCAAACATGGCTTTCTATCTGAAAAAAGGTAAAAACCTGAATTTCTCAGAAGTCTTTTGAAATACTTGGATTCAAAGCACTGTTGTACACAGGGTTCCTTCAACCCTCCACATCATTAGTCAGAAAGGTGAATCTTTGCTTTTACTTTTTTAGGAAAAGGCGTTTATATCTACCATCATCAGTTTCAATGGGAAAAAAACATAATGATGCCATTTCCAGGAAAAGAAGCCAAAGCATTTGATACGGAATGCCTGTGTTTAAGACAACTAGCTAAGAGAAAGCTGTGAGAGAAAAGAAACTCCTGATAATCTTGTTTCTAGAGAATTATGCTCAGATAAACCTTTTCTACCCAACTTCCTTGTAACAGTCTATCTGAAGAAAAGGAAAAACCTGATTTCTAAGAATTCTTTTGAAATACTTGAATTCAAAGCAATGTTGTACAGAGAGTTGCTTTAACCCTGCACATCTTTAATCAGACTCCTGAAGCTTAGCTTTTACTATTTTAGCAAAAGGCCTTTATATCTGCCCTCATTGGTTTCAAAGGGAGAAAACCTAATGATGCCATTTTCAGGAAAAGAAGGCAAAGCATTTGGTATGGAATGAATACGTTGAAGACAACGATCTAAGAGAAAGGTGTGAGAGAAAAGAACTTCCGGATAATATCTGCTTTTAGAGTGTTTTCCTCAGATATACTTTTTATACCAAACATGCTTGTAACAGTCTATCTAAAAATGGTAAAAACCTGAATTTCTCAGAAGTCTTTTGAAATACTTGAATTCTAAGCACTGTTGTACACAGAGTTCCTTTAACCCTCCAACATCTTTAGTCAGACAGCTGAAGATTTGCTTTTACTTTTTTGGCAAAAGGTCTATTCATCTGGCATCATTGGTTTTAATGGGAGAAAACCTAATCATGCCATTTCCAGGAAAAGTAGAAAAGAATTTCATATGTAAAGTCTGCCTTTAAGAAAACTAGCTAAGAGAAAGCTGTGAGAGAAAAGAACTTCCACGTAATCCCTGTTTCTAGAGTGTTATGCTCAGATATACTTTTTATACCAAACATGCTTGTAACAGTCTATGTAAGAAATGGTAAAAGCCTGAATTTCTAAGAAGTCTTTTGAAATACTATAATTCAAAGCACTGTTGTACATGGAGTTGCTTTAAGGTGGCTCATCTTTAGTCAGAAAGCTGAAGGTTAGCTTTTGCTTTGTTAACAAATGTGCTTGATATCTGCCTTCATTGGTTTCAAAGGGGAAAACCTAATGAGGCTATTTCCAGGAAAAGAAGCCAAAGCATTTGATATGGAATGCCTGTGTATAAGACAACTAGCTAAGAGAAAGCTGTGACAGAAAAGAACTTCTGGGTAATCCCTGTTTCTAGACAGTTAGGCTCAGATATATGTTTTCTACCCAACATCCTTGTAACAGTCTGTCTGAAAAAAGGTAAAAACCAGAATGTCTCAGATGTCTTTTGAAATACTTGAATTCAAAGCACTGTTGTACACAGAATTGCTTTAACCCTGCACATCTTTAGTCAGACTGCTAAATTTTTGCTTTTACTTTTTTAGCAGAAGGCCTTTGTATCTGCCCTCATTGCTTTCAATAGGGGAAAACCTAATGATACTATTTCCAGGAAAAGAAGCCAAAGAATTTGATATAGAACGCCTGCATTTAAGACAACTCACTCAGAGAAAGATGTGACAGAAAAGAACTTGCAGGTAATCCCTGTTTCTAGAGCATTATACTCAGATATACATTTTTTAACCAAACATACTTTTTACAGTCGATATGAATAAAGGTAAATACGTGGATTTCTCAGGAGTCTATTGAAATACTTGAATTCAAAGCACTGTTGTACACAGAGATGCTTTAAGCCTCCACATCTGTAGTCAGAAAACTGAAGTTTTGCTTATACTTTTTTAGCAAAAGTCCTTTATATCTGCCCTCTTTGGTTTCAATGGGATGCCATTTCCAGGAAAAGAAGCCAAAGCATGTGATATGGAATCCCTGCATTTAAGACAACTAGCTAAGAGAAAGCTGTGAGAGGAAAGAAACTCTGGATAATACCTGTTTCTAGAGAATTATGCTGAGATATACTTTTTCTACACAATATGCTAGTAACAGTCTACCTGAAAAAAGGTAAAAGCCTGAATTTCTCGGAATCTTTTTGAAATATTTGAATTCAAAAACACTGTTGTACATAGAGTTGCTTTATCTCTGCACATCTTTAGTCAGAAAGCTGAAGCTTTGCTTTTACTTTTTTAGCAAAAGACTATATCTGCCCTCATTGTTTTCAATGGGAGAAAACATAATGATGCCATTTCCAGGAAAAGAAGCCAAAGCATTTCATATGGAATGCCTGTGTTTAAGACAACTAGCAAAGAGAAAGATGTGAGAGAAAATAACTTCTTGGTAATCCCTGTTTCTAGAGTGTAATGCGCAGATATACCTTTTGTACCAAATATGCCTTTCTATCTGAAAAAAGGTAAAAACCTGAATTTCTCAGAAGTCTTTTGAAATACTTGGATTCAAAGCACTGTTGTACACAGGGTTCCTTCAACCCTCCACATCTTTAGTCAGAAAGGTGAAGCTTTGCTTTTACTTTTTTAGGAAAAGGCATTTATATCTACCCTCATCAGTTTCAATGGGAGAAAACATAATGATGCCATTTCCAGGAAAAGAAGCCAAAGCACTTCATATGGAATGCCTGCGTTTAAGACAACTATCTA
>WOXC01001851.1:0-80211 GCA_011680675.1 Gymnobelideus leadbeateri
CTGTCTGTGTCCAGATGATGAATGGCTAGAAGAACCACGTTGCTGTCTACTGCCTGTTCCCTGACTTCCCCTTGAACTAGAATCTGCGGACTGTCTTTGACCAGACCCAGAGTGTCTGGAGGAGTCCTGTCCCTGTGTGCTGCCGGATCCACTCCTTCCTTGACTACTGGCGTCACTGGCCTGCCTCTGAGAAGACCCAGACTGTCTGGAGGAGTCCTGTCCCTGTCTCTGGCCTGATCGCTCCCTCTGCTGTGACCTAGAATCAGTAGACTGTCCATGGGCAGATCCTGAATGTCTAGAAGAGTCACGTTGCTGTCTACTGCCTGTTCCCTCACTGCCCCTGGGCCTAGAATCTGCGGACTGTCTTTGACCAGACCCACTGTGTCGGGACGAGTCATGTCCCTGGGGGCCCCCGGTCCCTTGTCTTGCCCTGGAAGTAGAATCAGAGGAGTGTCCTCGATCAGAGCCTGCATGACTGGAAGTGTCTCTTTGCTGTCTACTCCTCCCTCCCTGTTGTCCCCCTGAGCTGGATTCGGCCTCACTGTCAGTGGATGTGGATTCCCTGTGGCCAGTTACTGAGTGTCCAGAAGAGTCTCTGTGCCGTCTGTGGCTGGACCCATGCCTTCCTGCCCTGGTGGCATCACTGGATTGACTTTGACTGGACCCAGTGTGTCTGGAAGAGTCATGCTGCTGCCTGCTGCTGGATCCATGCCTGCCTCCCCTACTCGCATCACTAGACTGGCTTTGCTCAGTGCCAGAGTGTCTGGAAGAATCACGTCCCTGTCTATGGCCTGATCCTTGTCTTCCCCCTGAGCTAGAGTCACTAGACTGTCTGTGTCCAGATGATGAATGGCTAGAAGAACCACGTTGTTGTCTACTGCCTGTTCCCTGACTTCCCCTTGAACTAGAATCTGCGGACTGTCTTTGACCAGACCCAGAGTGTCTGGAGGAGTCCTGTCCCTGTCTGCTGCTGGATCCACTCCTTCCTTGACTACTGGCATCACTGGCCTGCCTCTGAGAAGACCCAGACTGTCTGGAGGAGTCCTGTCCCTGTCTCTGGCCTGATCGCTCCCTCTGCTGTGACCTAGAATCAGTAGACTGTCCATGGGCAGATCCTGAATGTCTAGAAGAGTCACGTTGCTGTCTACTGCCTGTTCCCTCACTGCCCCTGGACCTAGAATCTGCGGACTGTCTTTGACCAGACCCACTGTGTCGGGACGAGTCATGTCCCTGGGGGCCCCCGGTCCCTTGTCTTGCCCTGGAAGTAGAATCAGAGGAGTGTCCACGATCAGAGCCTGCATGACTGGAAGTGTCTCTTTGCTGTCTACTCCTCCCTCCCTGTTGTCCCCCTGAGCTGGATTCGGCCTCACTGTCAGTGGATGTGGATTCCCTGTGGCCAGTTACTGAGTGTCCAGAAGAGTCTCTGTGCCGTCTGCGGCTGGACCCATGCCTTCCTGCCCTGGTGGCATCACTGGATTGACTTTGACTGGACCCAGTGTGTCTGGAAGAGTCATGCTGCTGCCTGCTGCTGGATCCATGCCTGCCTCCCCTACTCGCATCACTAGACTGGCTTTGCTCAGTGCCAGAGTGTCTGGAAGAATCACGTCCCTGTCTATGGCCTGATCCTTGTCTTCCCCCTGAGCTAGAGTCAGTAGACTGTCTGTGTCCAGATGATGAATGGCTAGAAGAACCACGTTGCTGTCTACTGCCTGTTCCCTGACTTCCCCTTGAACTAGAATCTGCGGACTGTCTTTGACCAGACCCAGAGTGTCTGGAGGAGTCCTGTCCCTGTCTGCTGCCGGATCCACTCCTTCCTTGACTACTGGCATCACTGGCCTGCCTCTGAGAAGACCCAGACTGTCTGGAGGAGTCCTGTCCCTGTCTCTGGCCTGATCGCTCCCTCTGCTGTGACCTAGAATCAGTAGACTGTCCATGGGCAGATCCTGAATGTCTAGAAGAGTCACGTTGCTGTCTACTGCCTGTTCCCTCACTGCCCCTGGTCCTAGAATCTGCGGACTGTCTTTGACCAGACCCACTGTGTCGGGACGAGTCATGTCCCTGGGGGCCCCCGGTCCCTTGTCTTGCCCTGGAAGTAGAATCAGAGGAGTGTCCTCGATCAGAGCCTGCATGACTGGAAGTGTCTCTTTGCTGTCTACTCCTCCCTCCCTGTGGTCCCCCTGAGCTGGATTCGGCCTCACTGTCAGTGGATGTGGATTCCCTGTGGCCAGTTACTGAGTGTCCAGAAGAGTCTCTGTGCCGTCTGCGGCTGGACCCATGCTGCCTTCCTGCCTGGTGGCATCACTGGATTGACTTTGACTGGGCCAGTGTGTCTGGAAGAAGTCATGCTGCTGCCTGCTGCTGGATCCATGCCTGCCTCCCCTAGCATCACTAGACTGGCTTTGCTCCAGTGCCAGTGTCTGGAAGAATCACGTCCCTGTCCTATGGCCTGATCTTGTGTTCCCTGAGCTGAGTCATGAACTGTGTCCAGATGATGAAGATGGCTAGAAGAATACGTTGCTGTCTACCTGCCTGTTCCCTGACTTCCTTGAACTAGAATGGAGACTGTCTTTGACCAGACCCAGAGTGTCTGGGCGGAGGTCCTGTCCCTGTCTGCTGCTGGATCCATCAGCTATTGACACTACTGGCATCCTTTGGCCATAGCCTCTGGGAAGGGCCAGACTGTTTCAGAGTCCTGTCCCCTGTCTGGCCTGATCGCTCCCTCTGCTGTGACCTAGAATCAGTGTAGACTGTCCATGGGCAGATCCTGAATGTCTAGAAGAGTCACGTTGCTGTCTACTGCCTGGTCCCTCACTGCCCCTGGACCTAGAATCTGCGGACTGTCTTTGACCAGAC
Organism: Gymnobelideus leadbeateri; assembly: GCA_011680675.1. Taxonomy (NCBI): domain Eukaryota; kingdom Metazoa; phylum Chordata; class Mammalia; order Diprotodontia; family Petauridae; genus Gymnobelideus; species Gymnobelideus leadbeateri. The sequence continues at coordinate 2,854 of WOXC01001851.1, forward strand.
CCACTGTGTCGGGACGAGTCATGTCCCTGGGGGCCCCCGGTCCCTTGTCTTGCCCTGGAAGTAGAATCAGAGGAGTGTCCTCGATCAGAGCCTGCATGACTGGAAGTGTCTCTTTGCTGTCTACTCCTCCCTCCCTGTGGTCCCCCTGAGCTGGATTCGGCCTCACTGTCAGTGGATGTGGATTCCCTGTGGCCAGTTACTGAGTGTCCAGAAGAGTCTCTGTGCCGTCTGCGGCTGGACCCATGCCTTCCTGCCCTGGTGGCATCACTGGAGTGACTTTGACTGGACCCAGTGTGTCTGGAAGAGTCATGCTGCTGCCTGCTGCTGGATCCATGCCTGCCTCCCCTACTCGCATCACTAGACTGGCTTTGCTCAGTGCCAGAGTGTCTGGAAGAATCACGTCCCTGTCTATGGCCTGATCCTTGTCTTCCCCCTGAGCTAGAGTCAGTAGACTGTCTGTGTCCAGATGATGAATGGCTAGAAGAACCACGTTGCTGTCTACTGCCTGGTCCCTGACTTCCCCTTGAACTAGAATCTGCGGACTGTCTTTGACCAGACCCAGAGTGTCTGGAGGAGTCCTGTCCCTGTCTGCTGCTGGATCCACTCCTTCCTTGACTACTGGCGTCACTGGCCTGCCTCTGAGAAGACCCAGACTGTCTGGAGGAGTCCTGTCCCTGTCTCTGGCCTGATCGCTCCCTCTGCTGTGACCTAGAATCAGTAGACTGTCCATGGGCAGATCCTGAATGTCTAGAAGAGTCACGTTGCTGTCTACTGCCTGTTCCCTCACTGCCCCTGGACCTAGACTCTGCGGACTGTCTTTGACCAGACCCACTGTGTCGGGACGAGTCATGTCCCTGGGGGCCCCCGGTCCCTTGTCTTGCCCTGGAAGTAGAATCAGAGGAGTGTCCTCGATCAGAGCCTGCATGACTGGAAGTGTCTCTTTGCTGTCTACTCCTCCCTCCCTGGTGTCCCCCTGAGCTGGATTCGGCCTCACTGTCAGTGGATGTGGATTCCCTGTGGCCAGTTACTGAGTGTCCAGAAGAGTCTCTGTGCCGTCTGCGGCTGGACCCATGCCTTCCTGCCCTGGTGGCATCACTGGATTGACTTTGACTGGACCCAGTGTGTCTGGAAGAGTCATGCTGCTGCCTGCTGCTGGATCCATGCCTGCCTCCCCTACTCGCATCACTAGACTGGCTTTGCTCAGTGCCAGAGTGTCTGGAAGAATCACGTCCCTGTCTATGGCCTGATCCTTGTCTTCCCCCTGAGCTAGAGTCACTAGACTGTCTGTGTCCAGATGATGAATGGCTAGAAGAACCACGTTGCTGTCTACTGCCTGTTCCCTGACTTCCCCTTGAACTAGAATCTGCGGACTGTCTTTGACCAGACAGAGTGTCTGGAGAGTCCCTGTCCCTGTCTGCTGCTGGATCCATCCTTCACCATTCACTGGCATCACTGTGCCTCTGAGGCCAGACTGTCAGGAGGTCCTGTCCCTGTCTCTTCTGGCCTGATGGCATCCTCTGCTGTGACCTAAGATCAGTGGAAGACTGTCCAGCAGGCAGATCCTGAATGTCTAGAGTCACGTTGCTGATCTTGTGTTCCCTCCTGCCCCTGGACCTAGTCTGCGGTTTGTGCTGACTAGACCCACTGTGTCAGGGCAGGTCTGTCCTGGGGCCCCGAGTCCTTGTCTTGCCCTGAAGTAGAATCAGAGGAGTGTCCTCGATCAGAGTATGCATGACTGAAGTGTCTCTTGCTGTCTACTCCTCCTCCCTGTTGTCCCCTGAGCTGGTTCAGCCTCACTGTCGGTGGATGTGGATTCCCTGTGGCCAGTTACTGAGTGTCCAGAAGAGTCTCTGTGCCGTCTGCGGCTGGACCCATGCCTTCCTGCCCTGGTGGCATCACTGGATTGACTTTGACTGGACCCAGTGTGTCTGGAAGAGTCATGCTGCTGCCTGCTGCTGGATCCATGCCTGCCTCCCCTCCTCGCATCACTAGACTGGCTTTGCTCAGTGCCAGAGTGTCTGGAAGAATCACGTCCCTGTCTATGGCCTGATCCTTGTCTTCCCCCTGAGCTAGAGTCAGTAGACTGTCTGTGTCCAGATGATGAATGGCTAGAAGAACCACGTTGCTGTCTACTGCCTGTTCCCTGACTTCCCCTTGAACTAGACTCTGCGGACTGTCTTTGACCAGACCCAGAGTGTCTGGAGGAGTCCTGTCCCTGTCTGCTGCTGGATCCACTCCTTCCTTGACTACTGGCATCACTGGCCTGCCTCTGAGAAGACCCAGACTGTCTGGAGGAGTCCTGTCCCTGTCTCTGGCCTGATGGCTCTCTGCTGTGACCAAGAATCAGTAGACTGTCCATGGGCAGATCCTGAATGTCACATTAGAAAAGTCACGTTGCTGTCATACTGTGTTCCTCACTGCCCTGGACCTAGAATCTGCGGACATCTTTGACCAGACCCACTGTCGGGACAAGTCGCTGTCCCTGAGGCCCCCGGTCCCTTGTCTTGCCTGGAGTAGAATCAGAGGAGTGTCCTCGATCAGAATACCGACTGGAAGTGTCTCTTTGCTGTCTACTCATCCTCCTGTTGTCCCCATCAGGCTAGTTCGGCCTCCTGTCAGTGGATGTGGATTCCCTGTGTGGGATTACTGAGTGTCCAGAATCTCTGTGCCGTCTGCACGGCTGGACCCATGCCTTCCGGCCCTGGTGGCATCACTGGATTGACTTTGACTGGACCCAGTGTGTCTGGAAGAGTCATGCTGCTGCCTGCTGCTGGATCCATGCCTGCCTCCCCTACTCGCATCACTAGACTGGCTTTGCTCAGTGCCAGAGTGTCTGGAAGAATCACGTCCCTGTCTATGGCCTGATCCTTGTCTTCCCCCTGAGCTAGAGTCAGTAGACTGTCTGTGTCCAGATGATGAATGGCTAGAAGAACCACGTTGCTGTCTACTGCCTGTTCCCTGACTTCCCCTTGAACTAGACTCTGCGGACTGTCTTTGACCAGACCCAGAGTGTCTGGAGGAGTCCTGTCCCTGTCTGCTGCTGGATCCACTCCTTCCTTGACTACTGGCATCACTGGCCTGCCTCTGAGAAGACCCAGACTGTCTGGAGGAGTCCTGTCCCTGTCTCTGGCCTGATCGCTCCCTCTGCTGTGACCTAGAATCAGTAGACTGTCCATGGGCAGATCCTGAATGTCTAGAAGAGTCACGTTGCTGTCTACTGCCTGTTCCCTCACTGCCCCTGGACCTAGAATCTGCGGACTGTCTTTGACCAGACCCACTGTGTCGGGACGAGTCATGTCCCTGGGGGCCCCCGGTCCCTTGTCTTGCCCTGGAAGGAGAATCAGAGGAGTGTCCTCGATCAGAGCCTGCATGACTGGAAGTGTCTCTTTGCTGTCTACTCCTCCCTCCCTGTTGTCCCCCTGAGCTGGATTCGGCCTCACTGTCAGTGGATGTGGATTCCCTGTGGCCAGTTACTGAGTGTCCAGAAGAGTCTCTGTGCCGTCTGTGGCTGGACCCATGCCTTCCTGCCCTGGTGGCATCACTGGATTGACTTTGACTGGACCCAGTGTGTCTGGAAGAGTCATGCTGCTGCCTGCTGCTGGATCCATGCCTGCCTCCCCTACTCGCATCACTAGACTGGCTTTGCTCAGTGCCAGAGTGTCTGGAAGAATCACGTCCCTGTCTATGGCCTGATCCTTGTCTTCCCCCTGAGCTAGAGTCACTAGACTGTCTGTGTCCAGATGATGAATGGCTAGAAGAACCACGTTGCTGTCTACTGCCTGTTCCCTGACTTCCCCTTGAACTAGAATCTGCGGACTGTCTTTGACCAGACCCAGAGTGTCTGGAGGAGTCCTGTCCCTGTCTGCTGCTGGATCCACTCCTTCCTTGACTACTGGCATCACTGGCCTGCCTCTGAGAAGACCCAGACTGTCTGGAGGAGTCCTGTCCCTGTCTCTGGCCTGATCGCTCCCTCTGCGGTGACCTAGAATCAGTAGACTGTCCATGGGCAGATCCTGAATGTCTAGAAGAGTCACGTTCCTGTCTACTGCCTGTTCCCTCACTGCCCCTGGACCTAGAATCTGTGGACTGTCTTTGACCAGACCCGAGTTTCTTGTAGAGCCATTTTCCTGTCTACTTTCTTCCCCTTCTCTTCCCCTTGATGTAGAATCTGAGTTTTGTCTTTGCCGCGACCCTGAATACTCATATGTGTCTCCTACCTGCTGTTGGTTCTTTTCTTTTTTTCCACCTCTTCTTGAACTAGATCTTCTTTGCCTTGATGTCACCTCTTGATGACCAGATCTTGTTCGTCTAGTGTTGTCTCCTATTTGACCCTCAGCATTTCTTGGTTTTCCAGAAGTGGATCTCTGTCTTTGACTTGAATTTGATCCTGTGTTTGAGTTTCCAGAATCTATGTTTCTTGTTTCTTCTCTTCCTTGTCTTCTATTGTCACTTTCTTCTCTGGAAGTGGATTCGTTTCTTCTTCTTGTGGTAACATCATGTTCCTCACTGGATGAGGACCATCTCTCATCAGAGTCTGAATTTCTTGCACTATCCCTTGCTTTGTATTCCCTTTCACTATCACTGTCTTGCCTTGTTCCAGATCCCTGTCTTCTTCTCCCATATCCTGAATGTGTGGAAGTTCCTCGTTTCTGATCTGATACTGAATGTCCAACTGAGTCCCCTTTCTGATACTCAGAGCTAGAGGCCCCTCTTGTATTTGAGTCTTGTGAACTGGAGCAAGGACATTGACATTTGCAAGACTCCTGTTGTTTATGCCCTGTATTCTGTCCTAAGCCTGATCTCTGCTGTCCATAAGTAGAATTCCCTTTACTTGACCCATAATTTTGTGAGTGAGAAGACTGATCTGAGCTAGATCCATGTCGGCCATAACAGCAGGACTGCTCTGATCCATGTTGTTGAGACCTAGAAGGCTGACCTGAGGCTGATCCATGCTGTCCATAGCTAGAGGAATGACCTGAGCCAGATACTTGTTGGCCACAGCTGGAGGACTGGCCTGATCCAGACCTTTGTTGTCCATATCTAGAGGACTGTCTTGAGCCTGATCCTTGTCCACATCTGGAGGACTGACTCGAGTGGGACCAATGTTCTTGTCCTGCACAACTTTGTGAGTGACTACCTGAGTTTTTTCCTCTTCTCTCACAGTTTTCTGGACATGTTGATCTATATTTCTGTTCTTCTCTCTGTGATTCATTAGAGTGACAAGAACGAGATCTTCTTTGCCTTCCACATCCATTTGATTGACCAGAGACAGGTTCATGATGTTTTTGGCCATAGCTTCCTGTTTGACAAGACTTGCCTTTTTGTCTTTGTTCTCCACATTCTTCGGACTGGCTAAAGTTTGAGCTGCTTCCTTTGCTCTTCAACTCTAAGGACAAGACCCCTGAACTAGGTACAAATATTTTTCTTTCATCTTTCCCTGACCAGTCAGAGGCAGACTCGTGTTTTTCTCCTCCCAGTCTTCTGGAGGGGTTAATATTTGACTTGTGTCTCTTTTCCCCAAGATCGCTTGAGCTGGACACATTTCTCTTTTTCTCATTTCCTTTAGAATGACTTGATCTTGACCTATGGTGTCTTCTCCCACAGATGTCCCTGTGTCCTGCACTTGATGAGCGACCTAATTTTCCGTTTCCTGGAGAACTGGACTTTGACCTGTGCCTTTGTTTCCTGGTTTTCCGTGATTGCCCAGTGTGGGATTTGGGTTCCTCTCCTGCACTCCAACTTGAATTACTAGAACTATCTTCTTCTTCCTCTTCCATTTCACTCTGTTCTTCTTGGTGATGGTGACTAGGATGTTGTTTTTGTGACCCTGAAGCTTGGCAGTATTCTTTTCCAACAGACTGGTTGCAGGCCATAGTTAGTTTGAATATCATCAAAAGAAACTCAATAAAGTCCACTTTCCTGTCATGGTCTCGATCAAGCATGTGCATGAATACTTCCACAGTGTCGGGATCATCGGGATTCTGTCCAAAAGTAAGGCATAAAGAGAACATCATTCAGTTAAGAGCCCCTTGTCTACCTATCAATGAAAAGATGGCTTTTATGTGGGTACATATTTATATTCATATGGGTATATATGGGTATGACTTGATTTGGCATTCTGGCTTTACTTGTTTTTAATATAGTTGAGCATCCATAAACACGAGACAGAAAGGAACAAGTTAACATGGGCAGAAGACAAGTGTCTGTTTGGGGATGTAGGAAGGAGATTATAGGACATAGGTAGTGTAAGGCCACTGATAACTTTTTCACTAAGTTAATAATATATTACTGATTTGGGATTCTATTTGTCTTTGGAGAGAAGACCTCTTCCAGCCAGAACAATCAATTACTAATAACATTTCAGACTCAATTTGACTCAAAGAAGCCAAATCTCAAGTTGACTAAAGTATAATTTATTATTTTAGAGTGAGTGAATGGGACACTTATGCTTAGAAGAGAGCATTGGATAGTACGAACTTTCAGATATCCATCTATCTTCACATTCCCTTAAAGCATTATGTCCAGAGTCATACAGTTAGGAGATGGTTGCCTCTGGTGTGATTTCCAGGCCACTCTGTCCCTTTTGCCCACATAGAGACTAAAGTATACAGAGCATTTTGTGTTATTACTGAAGATTGATTCTTCATCCTCAGAAAGGGTGTTTCTTTAGAGAAGCAGTATAATCCTAAATCAGTAATATTAATATTAATTGATTTTTCACATTACTTTCAATTGTGACAGGAACCTGGGACCAGATGGAAGATTCTTGTTCTCTGAGTCTGGAGTGATATTGGAATTTGCAAGTACTGTGCTGAAGGAGGTCAGAGAAAAGGAAGGACCAAAGAAAACACATGAGAATGTACCCTCTTCTCTCCTTTAGATATGTGGAATACTACATATAATGTCTGATTTGGCTGATATGTTATTACTTTTATTGAACTATGTTTTTTAAGCCCCTATATTCTATTCTTTGTTTTAAGGAATGGTTCTAAGGGAAAAGAAATGAGAAAAGAAATGAAGATGATATTAAAAAGATAGGAAAGATAAGGAAGGAAGAAAGAGAAAGAAAGAAAGAAAGAAAGAAAGAAAGAAAGAAAGAAAGAAAGAAAGAAAGGAAGGAAGGAAGGAAGGAAGGAAGGAAGGAAGGAAGGAAGGAAGGAAGGAAGGAAGGAGAAAAGAAGGAAGGGAGAAAGAAGAAAGGAAGGAAGGGAGGAAAGAAAGAAAGAAATATAAGGCTACTGAAGACAAAATACTATTCCAATTTGCCTAAGTCCAACCCTCTTCAGTATTATTAATTTTATTCAACTCAATTCAGTAACCATTCATTTATCATCTTCTATGGACAAGGTGATTTGATAGAATTCTATTCAGAGCGCTCACAAGTGTGTTATCATGACTTTTGTTTATAGTTTTCTGGATTAAAAACCTCCTACTTAAGGAGGTGCCTGAATAAACCTTTGACCCTGGCAAGCAAACTTTACCTTCAAAATTGGTCGAAATTCTTTTTCCAGAAGTTCCTTCAGCTCCCTTTTGCACAGTGTGCTACAATCCTGATCCTTGTTGGTGTACTTGTAGTAAACATCAATAATGGTAAGAATACTGCTCAGGAGGTGAGGCATCTTTCGTAAGGTTATGTGAACCTGACAAAGAAAGAAGAAATGAAGTGTCTTTTTTGTCATTCCCTTTCTTTTCTTTTCTTTTCTTTTCTTTTCTTTTCTTTTCTTTTCTTTTCTTTTCTTTTCTTTTCTTTTCTTTTCTTTTCTTTTCTTTTCCTTTCTTTTCTTTTCCTTTCTTTTCTTTTCTTTTCCTTTCTTTTCTTTTCTTTTCTTTATTTCTTCCTCAGTAAGTCTATTCAGTAAAAATAGCCACAAAGATATTTAATATTTCTTATTTCTTTCAACCTTAAAATATCCCAATGAGAAATGATGGGTTAGATATGATTCATGTCTTTTGACATAACAAAGAAAGGAATTTATTGCCCACGGAGTTCCAGTGAAGCTAGAACTAGAAACCAATTCTCCTAATCCCTTATTCAGAATGAATGAAGAAACCATGAATTTGAGTTTTATCTACTTTGCCTTCAGTGGGATCAAACACCTTATCTATGACTTGGAGTCCATTTACATTTTATCCCTCATCCACCATTTCAATCACATTTTATGTCCCATTACTCCAAGATAACATACCAGTGGGAAAGGGTCTGTGTCTAGGAGGAATAAGCCCTTGGAGGCACTGATCACCACATGGCACCCTCATCCCCATTCAATTTAAGAACTATGTGTCCAGTGAAAGTAAGTAAAACCCACCAAGGCTCCAGGGGAAGAGTAGTCACCCATGAGGACTTGGATTTAGTTCACATCTCCACATTGAATTATCCTAATCATACTGTTCTCCTTTAGGATTTTCATGAGCATTTAGTTAAATTAAGCAAACATTCAATACATTTCCACCAAGCGCAAGCACAGGGTTCCGTACAAAGATGAAAATAATGGTCTTTGACCTAAAGGAGGTTATAACTTGAAAGGGGCATTATGGAAGGCATGGAGAGATAGGGAGTGGAGAAGGGGAATTAATATGAACAAGCTAGAAGATAATAGGGGGGAAATCCAATAAAGCAAGAGAGAATGAGAAATTTCTAAGTGTATGACAAAACTGAATGATCGAGAGGAAGACTTCCATGAGCCATGATGGTAGAGAAGGTCACAAGTACCATTTCCCCCTCATCTCCCTACTTCCTGTCTCACTCATCTTCGAATTCCTGTGGGCTGAGCCTCTTATTTGTGGCTCAGAGTTTCCACTTCCACGAAATAATTGTTTTGCTTGATCTTATTCACCTGCATGGCTCCTTGATACTTGGGGCTAGAGGACTCACCTGCATCTGAGCCTAATTGACTGAGGGCCAGACCTTTGTTGTCCATAGATAACTCTCCTCACCCTGTTTATGCAGACTCGGACTAGAAAGCTAAGAGTGATCAGCTATAAAGACAATCCACTTCTGCTCTGATTTTATCTATGTTAAAGATAAATTCACACCAAGATATCCCTAAAATTAAACAAGAAGGCAATGCTTCCAATAGCTTCAAGGCATCCCACATTACTGGGTTTCTACCTTCAAACCTAACGAAATAGGTGGAAACTCAGCCAAACCCTCCCTTACTTACCTAGTTCACCAAAAGAACAAGTAGGATGTAGACCAAAGCAGCTTGCAGGGTGCTGGCTGTTTGCGATGCTTGCCTTTTTATAGTGGGCTTAATGGTCCATCTTAGCAAGGTGACACCCTTTCTGTGAGACAACCTGATTACCTTACAACCAAACCCAGCTCCACCCCCCTCTCCACCTCTCTATCTCCAGGGCCATTTGTTTACCTCACTTCTCTTCCTCACGTACTCATTCAAGATTACATTGACAGCTTCCAAACTCAGGTTGGTATCTGCCCCACCTATCAGTGTACCTGAGGACATTTTGTAGAGGAGCCAATATGGACATTGTGAGGTCCTCAAAGGCAGGGACCACATCTTGTCTATCCCCGTTATCATTTACTATAGTTTTGAACCCACAAAAATGGACAGGAAGCCTTTGGACCTGCTAGAGAATTTCTTTGCTTGGCATCATTTGGCTGATTTGAATGGCATTTTGGAAACAGTGGAAATTAATCAAGGAAATAGGTGGAACACTTGTGATGAAAAATTGGTGTGAATCTGGTCATCTTCAATGGGCTTTTCTGGGCAATTGTTGGGGATATGTTCATGAATAGTCCTTAGAACAATTTGGGATAGCCTTATGGGGATGGTCTTCTCCTTATTATCCTCCTTACTTTGACCCATCCTTGATTAACCTGACTACTCACCACATGTTGCCATTTAATACTATGGTGGTTATTTGGATCTCAGAGACTTATAAAATGGGACTCATCAGATACTCACACCAGAGGCAAAGTGAAAGAATACGGAGGGTTTAGGTCGAATTTTAGTGCCTTAATACTAGTTGATAATTCATAAAGGAAAAAATCTAGCAATGATTCAGGACCAGACCAGCCAGCAGAGATATCTTTTACTTTTCCATCAATAAATTTGTAAGTGACAGAGATGTAGATTTGAGACTCAAGGACAAAAATACTTTTATCAAGTTATTCTATCTCCTATACATAACAGCTTCATTCACATATAGCAACCCTTTATCTTGTTTTGCTTTGTTTTAATTTTGATTTTTTTTTCTTATTTTTCCCTGAGATGCATGCAGTATTAGAGAGCTTTCTTGGTAGGCTATCCTGGGTGTCCCCAAAGTCTTAGTGCAGTTTGAAACGTCAATAGTTTAAACCTATGCTAAGACTTTGTGGACACCCTGCATTTAAACAACAACAACAACAACAACAAAATGAAACAAATAAAAATGGTGGGCAAGCGTTTTGGACCAGAGTGCTATGCAAAGGGACAGACAATTAGGGTACTGCTGGTTCTACCAGTAACTGACTGAGATTGCACAAATTTCTTTAGCATTTGGAATTTTGGTTTTTATATTCCATATCTAAGGCACTTCTAGGTAGGTAGTCATCATTGGTTCCCATTTTATGAGCCATTCAATGGGATGCTCATATTCCTCCAAATGTTTGCCAAAAAGAGGTGGATTAAATAGCATTTGGAAAGAAATACAAGAGAATATATTACTGGGGTAAGGGACTTCTGGGGAACAGATTTGGTCAATGATGTCTGCTCAATTTTTTGAGTGCCTGGTATTCTGATAGACTCTTGAATAAGTCAGAAAGCTTGGATCTAGTTATGAAAGCATTTTTCTAAGAGATCCTGCTAATTTGTCAGAAGTCACTGGCTGCTCTGTGCTCAGGCTAAATTACATTTCATGTGCCATCAGACTCTCTAGTTCTCTGACCCAAGCTATGATGCTTATGAATGAATGAACAGCAGATTTTCTTGAGTGAAAACTACCTTGCAATAGGTTTGACTGTACTTAATAAAAATCTAAACTTTGACCTTTTCACTATATGCTGGTCAAATTCATAGTTCCGTTGTACAGACTGCCTTTTTCCTGAAGAAACCAGTCCAAAGGTTGAGTTACAGAATACATTTCTTGAGGTTCTTGGCTTTCTTGATGACCATCCCCTGGGACCTTCAGAAGAATAATGCTTTCATTTTCCACAAGAAGGACAGCAAATTCTCCTCTCATGATTCTCAGCTACCTCAGGTTCTAGAAAAAGGAGAAGCTCAGCTCAGATCATATTCATGAAAACTAAGGCAGGATCATAGGATTTAAAGCTGGAGAGACCTTAGCTATTATCCAATCCAAACTAGATGAAGTCCAGAAGGGAAATAGGAGAACTAGTAAATTTCAGAATTAAGCCTTGAGTTCAGTTCTTTTGACCCCCAAACCATTGGTCTTTTCACTTCTCTGTTCCCAGTGACTGTTCCCAAGTTCAACTTCATCTCTCCTACTACCTAGCTATGCAAGAGACTTGAACAAGTCATTCCCTAAGCTCATTTCAACATTTATAAAATATGGATATTGAACTAAATGACCTAAACATCCTTTCCAAATACAGCACTGGCCCTGGAGTCAGGAGGACCTGAGTTCAAATCTGCACTCAGACACTTAACACTTACTAGTCATGTGACCTTGGGCAAGTCACTTAACCCTAATTGCCCTGCTTTCCACCCTCCAAAAAGCAAAAAAAAACCCCTCAAAACAATAAACTTACATTTTTTTAAATTAAAAAAAATCCTTACCAATTCCACAATTCTGTGTCATAAATATGACCTTGTTCTTGTCATTCATTTTCAGTTGTGTCTATTTGTCACTCTATTTGAGGTTTTCTTGGAAAAGATACTGGAATGGTTTGCCATTTCCTTCCCCATCTCATTTTACAGATGAGGAAACTGAGGCAAACAGGGTTGAATGACTTGCCCAGTGTCACAAAGCTAGTAAGTTTTTGAGGCCAGATTTGAACTCAGGAAGATGAGTCTTTCTGGCTTCAAATTTGGCTCTCTTCACTGAGCCACTTAGCTGCCCATAAGCATGGCCTAATAGGTCATTTATTACTAAATTGGCCTCTGTTTATTGATAAAGCATTTTCTATTGTCTTCCTTAGCCATGGTGGTTGTAGGCCAAATCTATCCCACATAATGACCTCACCTAGCCATTTCTTTAGTCTCACATGCTGACCCACTTTTAAAACTCATTTAATTGAAAAATTTAGAAAAAAAAAACAGACACCAGTGAAACGTTCCAGGAAATTCCTTTCAAATGTCCTCTTTTATCTTTTTCCCTTCATTGCAGAGGGGAAATTCCCATTTCAATGCTATTAGAACAGGTATTCTTAGGGTTTTCCAAGTCATGGACCCCTTTCAGCAGTCTGCTGGAGCTTCTGTATCCCTTCACAGAATAATGCTTTTAAAAGCACAAAATAAAAATATGTGGCATTACAAAGAAAGCCAATCATGCAAAAATATAGTTATTGAGCTATTTTTAAAGACAAGTAATGCAAACAGTGGGTGTGGGTAATTCACTGCTCTCCAAAAGAGGACACCTAGAGGAACTAAGTGGAACTTCGTTGTGATATACCCTACCAGTTTTGTTTATTTTTTGACCCTGTCAAGAGTTTCCTTGGATATTTTCCCCAAGAGTATAGACAGAATTTCTGGATAAATGAATAAATGATAGGTTTATAAATTTATAATTTGTTTTTAAGGAGGGAAGGTAGGGCAATTGGAGTTAAGTGACTTGCCCAAGATCACACAGCTGGTTTTGTGTTAAGTGTCTGTGGCCGAATTTGAACACAGGTCCTCCTGACTCCAGGGCCAGGTCTCTATTCACTGCACCGCCTAGCTGTCCCTAAATGTATAAATGTTACATAGTGTGGAGGAAAAGTTAATATATCAGATGACAGACGCGGGATCCAAAATGCTCTAAAATCAGAATTTTAAATCAGATTGAATAAGATGAAGTTTAAGAAGGGTAAATATCAACTCCACAATGCATGATGGGAGAGATCTGGCTAGATAGTAGTTCATTTAAGACACCTCCCGGAAAGATCAGAGTTCTGAAGGATTGCAACTTCACCTTGAATTCATGGTACAATATGGTAGTCAACAAAAGTTAATCTGTGCTTGGGTTGCATTAAGGGAGGGAGGTGAGAGTTCCATTGCAGTCTGCCTTAGTAAGACCTGACCTAAACCATCATGTTTTCTTCTAGGTCCTACATTTTGGAAAAGATATTTATTAACCAGACAGAATTCAGAGGAGAGAAGAAAGCATAGAGAAAAGAAGGACTTTGGGTTTATATCATATGAAGATCAGATAAAGAACCTGGGGATGCCTAGCTTGGTGAAGAGACTTGGGAGAAGATTGGTATGATCACTGCCTTTGTGTATCTAAAGGGCTGTCATATGGAAGAGAGATGGGAAGTATCCTTTTGGTCAAACTAGGAACCATGGGTGGAAGCAGCAGAGCTACATATTTCAGCTTGATGTAAGCGGCAAGAATCCCAATAATCAAAGCTATTCAAAAAGCCAAGATAGTGGTTTCTTCTTTGGGAGAGCCCATCAGTTGGTTGGGCACTTGTCAGGGATGTTGCAAAGGGGGGTTTTGGTTAGAAATAGGACAGATTAGATAGCTTCTAGTCCCTTTTAACTCCCATATTTCAATGTTCTTTGAGCATAGAACTTCTCAGGAGCTCTTGTGCCCATCTTGGAAATGCTTATCAGTCTTGAATTTGGAGTTGTGTAAGGAAAGACCTGACCTGGGTGTCTTCAGGAAGAGCATGATGTATTCCTGCTAGACAAGGCTGCAGCTGTTGTTTGCCTCAAATTTTTGTTAAAGAGATAGGTGAACTGGTCAGATACAGTGACAACTCTCCTTGCTGAGCTCTGCCACCAGTTTCTTCTAGAACTGGCTAGCTAGTTTTATAATATTTTCTGAAATGCCTCATGAGAGAGCACAGAATCTATTGTGTTTGTATGGCTCTGTATACCATGGCTTAATTCATATATCTTTCCCAGGGAAGGTCAAGTGGGTTGTGTTGGGTAATCCTTGAGGCAGGTCAGTATGTTACCTGGTCACTCCTGTTGTTCAGCATACCAAGGCCCCCAAGGAGCAAGGTAGATGGAGAGGTCCTCAGATCACAATCCTCATCTTTTTCATATGTCCTTTATAGTTAATTTTGGTATTTGTAGATGGGGGAGGAGAAAGAAAAGAAATTTATATGATAACTTTTATATTTAAAAAGAATAGCAAATTGTACACAGTAAATTTACAGTTTCATGTGCAATCACCTTTTTGTTATACTATGTTATGGAAATGCTTGTTTTACTCCATAAATTAAAAATTAAATAACCTTTAAAAATATACCACAAGCCTCATCTTCCCCTCAAAGACTGGAAGGAGGTGATCAGAACCCCAATCAGCATGAACCAATCATAATTCTGCCCCCTCTGAATATTAATTCATATACAACATATCCTTATGTTCATCTTAATTTATGAAATAACTCTTAAATGGTGGAAGTTCTGGACAATTGTGATTGCAGGTACTTTTTCAAAAGAGGGATCATGCACAGAGGATCCTTAAGGTTGGAAGTATCCAAAAGGGCACTGTGACTGTTCTTTCTTTTTTGATGGACTTCCCATCACCCCATGTATAAAACAAAACCTCAGTATGGAGTCACATGCACTGTGTGAATTAATGGCAGTGTTGTTAATCAGGCTTTAGGAATCCAGAGTAGGATATAGATCTTGTGCATCAAGGAGTTTATGGTGGTGGGGCAGGGAACACTTAAGATTCTAAGGCAGAGATAAAGAAAGCTTCCAATGGGTTGGTAGATTTGCTGGTTTTCTTCCTGGTTTGACCTGAATGATGGAGAATCAAAATTATTTAGACTGTTAGCCTTGGATTTGACCAAAAGATTTAGAAGTTTTGCTTGCTTGATTTTTGGTTATGGGAAGAGAAAGCAAATTGACTCTAAAGTAATGTGGCTGATTTTTTTTAAAACAAATATACATGGAATTTACAATTCAAAAGGGTTCATTCCCTTTACCCCAGAAGCCATAGATAAGTAACCTAAAGATATAGCCATTGATCAAAAAGTTCTGTAAATATTGTGGCTTATTTTGTTTAAAAATATTCCCAATTTTGTACATATTCATACTATATTAAGTATGGACTGTTTTGGAAATAGCCATGGGTCATTCAGTGCCAAGTCTGCTGAATATGGTGGGTGGTGAATGCCATTTTGCATCAATTACATAATAAAAGAATGGGTTACCTTATAAAGCAGGAAGTATGACATTGGAAGACTTCAAACATAGACTTGGATCATTTGTTGAAGACATTGCAGAGAGAATTTCTATATCATGTAGATGTTGAACTAAGAGTTGTCTGAGATTCCTTCTATATCTTGGCTTGATAAATTGAATTTAAAAAGAAATTACAGCTAGACAATTCCGTTTTGAAAACTAGAGCATCAGATATGATGGAAGGCACCTCTGGAGAATAGAATGGCCTAGTGAGGAAGATGGCTTAGGATAGCAAACAAAAGATTGCCATACAAGGATCAATGGATAGAACTAAAGATGTTTGGTTCAGAGGAGAGAACATTTGGGGGTGGGCTATAATCATTGTCTTCAAATATTTAAAGGGCTGGTAACATGAGAGAAGAGGATGGAAGTATTTAGATTTATTCTACTTTGCCCTAGAAGGCAGAACTAGGAACAATGAATAGAAATTTCAAGAGGTAAATGTAGACTTGATATAAAGAAAAACTTCCAAACAATTTGAGCTATCCGAAATGGAAACGAGTTGGTTTAGGAGGGAATGAGATTTCCCCTAGAGGTCTTTGAGCACGAGCCAGATGGCCACTTGTCAAGAGGTTACAGAGGGAAATTCTTGTTCAGATATGGTTTGGATGAGGTGGTCCCTAGGGTCCCTCACTATTTGGAGATTGTGGAAAATCAGTTTTCTGTTCCTCCTAATTGACTAAAGGCAATCCCTAAAGCAGTGTTCTTTCTCCATTTGAGCAATAGCAGTATCATTGGACTATGGGAATATAGCTTCCCAAGGGGTAGTGATCATTTAGACATGGCCATCCTGGTATGTGTGTTAAGGGAACATTACTTTATTGTCATATCCTTTATGTAGTCCTACTGTAGGACACTTGTGATGCTGCTTAGGCAAGAGTGGAGTAACTTCATCACAGTTCATGGAGGAATGTATATTCATTGTAGAGTGTGCCTAGGTCTCTGTTGGAGGGTACATTGTGGTAATATGAGAGGAACATTGTCTGAGGTTTGGCTCTCAGGACAAATAGACTGCATTCTTGTTTGCATGTTCCCAATCTCAAGACGATTTCTATGACCCTATTTCAAAGAGCTCAGCTGTCTTTTCTTTTGGAAGTTATGTGAGTTAATTTCTTTGATTTTGCCCCTCCTCCATCTCCTCTCTAAATATATAATGGCTATAAATATTATATTGTATATATATGTATATATTTCATACATATGCCCTCTCTCACACATGCACACTATCATATACACACACGTAAACTCTCTCTCTCACTCACATACACACATACACACACACACACACACACACCACAAATGACAAGGATATTCTAACTAGTATTCACATCACACTCACAACTTACATGAACCTCATTTTATGTGTCTTACAAATAAGAGGAAAATTTGATTAATTAGGCCCCTCAGGCTTCCCATAGATCTCTGTATTCATGAAAAACAAGAATTTTGGTAATGTACCAAGTGGAATTAAATCAGCATAATCTACAATCAACAAAAAATTGTGATTCTTATTATCATCAATATTATTTTTAACATATGTTTCTATTTAGAAGTGTATTTTGTTTATTTAACCTATCCCAGGTAATGACACTCCACCTACACCAAATCTTACCACACCTTTGGCATGAAACATGCTCTCAATATTTGAGCTTTTGGTCATGGAATACTCAGCCTCACAGAGTATTCACAGAGGCTGATCCTAAGAGGAAGGATGTTGTTCTGGGGGTCTGTGAAAGCTAACAGCTGCCTTGGTTCCTTTTTTTCCCCCCTCTTTATGTTCTTTCTGTGGAGAACTCACACAATACTTCCCAGGGGGCTGGTAGTTTGAACCAGCTGCACTGGATCATCAGCCTTGTGATGTTATTGCTAATTCAATTAAATGTATTAGGCAATTAATTAAACATATTTAAATGTTAGAGGGTGACTAAGTTCCCAAGGATTGACTGTGATCTGTTACCCAATTCCCCATCCATCTTCCCTTAAGCAGTCAAGGACAATGAGGGAAGTCCCTGATGTTCCACCCCCCACTGGCAACTATGCAAAGGAGACAAGGACTAATGTTCTGACAAATGGTGGAGCCTTTTTCTCTCTTATGGGTTATGTACAGGTGCAATCACTCACATGGGGTCTTCCTTGATCTCCCTAGCTAAAAAGTAATCTGTCCCTCTTCAGCTTTTCCATAGCTCTTTTCCTGATCTTTCCTTTGCTCCTAATCCATCTGACCTGATAGGCTTCTTGTTTATATGTGTGGCATATATGACCCTTCCCATAGCGCATTATAAGCTCATCAACGACAGGGATAGTTTAATTTTTCATCTTTGTTATCCCCAGTCCATAGTAGGTAATTAATAAATGTTCACTGAATTGAAGATATAGGACAGAACTTTATTAGGTGGTGCAGTGAATAGAATACTATATCTGGAGTCAAGAAGATATGAGTTAAAATCTAGCCTCAGATTTACTCGCTGTATGACTCTAGGCAAGGCACTTTTCGTGTTTCAGTTTCCTCATCTATAAAATGGTATAATAGTAACACCTACTTCCCTACTATCCCTTGAGAGGATTAAATGACTTAAGATATGTAGAGGTCTTTTTAAACCTTAGAGCACTATATGCATGCTAACTACTACTACTACTACTACTACTACTACTACTACTACTACTACTACTACTACTACTACTACTTCTACTACTACTGCTGCTGCTACTACTAGTTGTCACTGTCTGTTGGTTTATAACCCTAATTACTGACATGTCAGCTCATTTTGTCTCTGCTACTACTGCCAGCAGTGTGAAAGGATTTTTCTAATAACTAAAAGATAGAAAATTAAGATGATAAATTCAGAGAGTAGAGAAGGAACCTCCACCCCAGTGGCTTGCAGTTAATAGCCAGTAGAACATGAATTAAAGTGGAAAAGGAAATGATGCTACAGATAAAACAAAGCCTGGGTACATTGGGTAGGTGAGGATAAGCATTTATGTAGTGACTACTATCTCCCAGCTAAGTGCTTTTTAACAAATATCTCATATAAACCTCAGAAGAACACTAGCAGATAGGTGTTATTATCCCATTTTACAACTGAGGAAACTGAAACAAATGACTTGCCCAGGGCTATACAGCTAGTGTCTAGGGTCAGATTGGAACTCAGGTCTCCCTGACTCCAGATCCAGTATTTTATCCTCTGTGTCATCAGCTGACTCTGAGCTAATCCTCTTTTCAACCTGGGGTTTCTTCATAACTTTGCTAAATTTCTAAGTAGTTGTCTATTGTTGGCTTCCTTCCAAGCTCACCATATTTTATGACTTCAGTGGGTCTAATATCTCATCATTGTAGGTACCCCTTCTTACTGGGCAGATGGAAACACATCCATACCTTCTTATCCTGTGTGATTCTTTTCTTAAATCCTCCACAGAGGGCCTACCCAATATACACCATATCTCAAGACATTACGTGTATACCAACACAACACTCTCACTCACTAAATGACTACTGGTCAAACATCTATATGATGACTTTTTATTTTACTTTGTGAGCACATTTCAATGTTGGTAAAAGGCTGCAATCTATGTATGCATACCATATGTCCTTTTTTGTCCTTTGTCCCTTACACATTCCCACAAATTCAAATCCTCAGAGATCATGGTATTTTGCTGCTGTGTAGTATCACTAACAAATATCTCTTCTTTTATTTTTAACATGTGAGCTTTCAAACAGGGATATTGCTATATGTTTGCCAAAGGCTTTTTGTCACTATTTAAGGGATATCCAGTTTGGTATCAGATTGGAAGAGTGATTCTCCTTCCCCCCCCGCAAAAAAGCCACCAAGAAAAATAAAGTAAAATAAAAAAGTATGAATCTGCACTTAGATGCCATCAGTTCTTTCTCTGGAGGTGAATAGTATTTTTAATCATGAATCCTTTCTTAAATCATTGTATTTCTGAGAATAACTATGTCATGCACAGTTGATCATCACATAATATTGCTATTACTGGGTACAATGTTCTCCTCATTCTGTTCACTTCCCTTTGCATCAGTTCTTGTATGTTTTTCCAGGTTTTTCTGAAAATATTTTGCTCAGCATTTCTTACAGTACAATAGTATTCCGTCACAATCATATACTAGAAGTTGTTCAGTTATTCTCCAATTTGATGGGCAATGTCCTTCAATTTTCAATTCTTTGCCACCACAAAAGGAACTGCTGTAAATATTTTTGTACAAATAGATCCTCTTCCCTTTTGGGGGAGGGATCTCTTTGGTATAAGACTAGTAGTGGTATTGCTAGATCAAAGAGTATGCAAAGTTTGATAACCCTTTGGGCATAGTTCCAAATTGCTCCTCAGAATGGTTCGATCTGTTTACAACTCCACAGTGTCTCAATTTTCCCACATCTCCTCCAACATTTGTCACTTTCCGTTTATGTCATACTGACCAATTTGATAGGTGTGAGGTGGTACCTCAGAGTTATTTTCATTTGTTTCTCTAATCAATAGTGACTTAGAACTTTTTTTGGTATGACAATAGGTAGCTTTGATTTCTTCTTTTGAAGACTGCTGGTTCATATCCTTTAATAATTTATCAATTGGAGAATGATTTATATTATCACAAATTTGACTCAATTCTCTATTTTATAAATGAGGCCTTTATTGGAGAAACTTGCTGCGAAAATGTTTTCTGCAATTTTCTGCTTTTCTTCTAATATTGGCTTTGTGCAAAACCCTCATAATCAAAATTATCCATTTCATATATTGTAATGTTTTTATCTCTTATTTGGATATAAATTCTTCCCTTATCCATAGATCTGACAGGTAAACTATGCCATCCTCCCCTAATTTGCTTATGGTATCACCATTTACTTCTAAATCATATACCCATTTTGATCTTATCTTGGTACATGATGTGAAATATTGCACTCTACCTAGTTTCTGCCAAATTACTTTTCAGTTTTCCCAGAAGTTTTTGTCAAATGGTGAGTTCTTGCCTCAAGAACTTGGATCTTTGGATTTATCAAACACTAGATTACCATGGATACTGCTGTATATTGTATATCTAATCTAGTTCATTGATTCACCACTCTATTTCTTAGGTAGAACCATATTGTTTTGATGATTACCACTTTATAATACAGTTTGAGATCTGGTACAATTAGGCCACCTTCCTTCATGGTTTTTTTCCATTAATTCCCTTGATATTTTTTACTTTTTGTTTTTCCAGAAGATTTTTATTATTTTTTTCTAGCTCCATTAAATAGTTTTTGGTAGCTTGATTGATATAGCACTGAATAAGTGAATTAATTTGGGTAGAATTCTTATTTTTATTATATTGACTCAGCCTATCCATGAGCAATTAATATTTTTCTAGTTGTTTCATCTGACTTTATTTGTGTGAAAACTGTTTGTTTTGTAATTGTGTTCATATAATTCCTGGGGTTTTTTTTAGCAAGTAGATTCCCAAGCATTTTATATTGTCTTCAGTTACTTTAAATGTAATTTCTCTTTCTATCTATTGCTTTTAGACTTTGCTGGTAACATATAGAAATGTTGATGATTAATGTGGGTTTATTTTATATGCTAAAGCATTGCTAACATTAATTATTTCGACCATTTTTAGTTGATTATCTAGGATTATCCAAGTGTACCATAATATAATCTGCAAAGAGTGATAGTTTTGTTTCCTCATTGCCTATTCTAATACCTTTAATTTCTTTTTATTCTCTTATTGCTGCAGCTAGCATTTCTATTTTATTGTTGAATAATAGTGATAATGGTGATAATGGGCATCTTTGTTTCAACACTGATCTTATTGGGAAGGCTTCTAGCTTATCCCCATCACAGATAATGCTTGCTGATAGTTTTAGATAGAAACTACTTATCATCTTAAGGAAAGCTCATTTATTCCTATGCTTTCTAGTATTTTAATAGGAATAAGTGGTGTATTTTGTCAAAAACATTTTTTCTGCATCTATTAAGATAATCATATTATTTCTGTTGGTTTTGTTGTTGATATGGGCAATTATGCTGATAGTTTTCCTAGTATTGAACCATCCTGCATTCCTTGTATAAATCCCACTTTGTCATCAATTGGTGAATGGCTAAACGCATTGTGGTATATGAATGTAATGGAATACTATTGTGCTATAAAAAATATGAGCAAACTAATTTTAGAAAAACCTGGAAAGACTTGCATGAACTGGAGAATGAGGAAAACATTGTACACAGTCACAGTAACATTGTGCAATAATGAACTATGATAGACTTCTCTTCTCAATAATACAATGACCAAAGACAATTCCAAAAGACTCATGATGGAAAATGTCATCCACATCCAGAGAAAAAACTATGGAGTCTGAATACAGATTAAAGGATATGATTTTTACTTTTATGTTTTTTTCTTGTGGTTTTTCCTTTTTGTTCTGATTCTTTTTTCATAGTATGGCTAATGTGGAAATATGTTTAACATGATTGTGCACATATAACCTATATCAGATTGCTTACATGCTTCATTTCTGGGTTATTTTTTTGATCATGGCATTCAGGTAGTCCAATAATTTTTAAATTATCTCTCCTCGATCTATTTTCTAAGTCAGGGGCTTTTCCAATGAGATATTTTACGTTGCCTTCTAGTTTTTCTTTTGTTTGGATCTGTTTAATAGTATCTCGATTTCTTATAAAGTCATTAGCTTCCATTTACTCCAATCTAATTCTGAAAGAATTATTGTCTTCAGTGAGCTTTTGAACTTCTTTTTCCATCTGGCAAATTTGGCTTTTTAAGGCATTCTTTTCCTCATTGGATTTTTGGGCCTCTTTTGCCATTTGAGTTAATCTGTTTTTTAAGGTGTTATTTTTGTCAGTCAGGCTGTTGACTTGCTTTTCATGATTTTCTTGCATCATTCTCATTTCTTTTCCCAATTTTCCCTCCATTTCTCTTACTTGATTTTCAAAATCCTTCTTGAGCTCCTCCATGGCCTGTAACCAATTCATATTATTCTTGGAAGTTTTTGATGCAGGAGTTCTGACTTCATTGTCTTCCTCCTGTTCCATGTTTGATCCTTTTTCTCCGCCCCCCCCCCCAAAAGAATCTAAAGTTGAATTTGCTTGCTTTGCTTACTCATGCTGTCACTCAATTATTTGACTTTTCAGTTGTTTGCTACAGTAGAAATCTGCTTCCAGAGGGGAGAGTTTTCTCTTGCCTCTTTTCTATGAGATAATTTACCTTATTCTATCTCTCCTTTTCTCCTTCTCCTATTATATTCCTCTCTCACCTCTTAATCTTATTTTTAAACATCATCTCATCCTATTCAACTGATCCTGTGGTCTCTGTCTATGTATAGTTGAACATGCATATACACACACACTCACATATACGTTTATACACACATACACCCTCCTATAAATACCTATATATGTATATATACATATATATATACACACATATATTTCCTTCAACTCTCGTCATATTGAGAAAAGTATCATAAGTTACAATTATGATTTAATAATTTCCTTATAATTTCTTTTTCCTGTTTACTTCTCATACTTTTCTTGCTTCTTGTATTTGAAAGTCAAATTTTCTCTTCAGCTCTGGTTCTTTCATCAAAAGTGATTGAAAATACTCTATTTCATTGAATGAACATATTTTCCCCTGTAGCATTATATTCTGTTTTGCTGGGTAAGTGATTCTTGGTTTTAATCCTAGCTCCTTTGACCTCCAAAATGTTGTATTCCAAGCCCTTCAATACCTTAGTGTGGAAGCTGCTAGATCTTGTGTTATCTTGATTGTGTTTCAACAATACTCATATTGTTTCTTCCTGGCTGCTTGTAATATTTTCTCCTTGACTTGGGAGCTCTGGAATTTGACCATGATATTCCTAGAAGTTTTCTTTTGGGGATCTCTTTTTTTTGCTTTTTGGAGGGCAATTGGGGTTAAGTAACTTACCCAAGGTCACATGGGGGGATCTTTTAAAAGAGGCATTTGGTGAATTCTTTCAATTTCTATTTTGTCCTCTGGTTCTAGAACATCAGGGCAATTTTCCTTGAGGATTTCTTGAAGGAGGATTTCTAGATTTTTTTGTGGTCATGATTTTCAGGTAGTCCAATAATTTTTAAATTATCTCTCCTGGATTTATTTTCCAGGTCAGTGGTTTTTCCAATGAGATATTTCACATTGCCTCCTTTTTCTTCATTTGTTTGGATCTATTTTATAGTATCTTGATTTCTCATAAAGTCATTAGCTTCCATTTGATCTAATCTAAGTTTGAAGGAATTATTCTCTTCAGTGAGTTTTTGAAATTCCTTTTCCATCTGGGCAATTTGACTTTTTAAGGCATTCTTCTCCTCATTGGCTTTTTGGGTCTCTTTTGCCATTTGAGTTAGTCTATTTTTTAAGGTGTTATTTTCTTCAGTATTTTTTTGGGTCTCCTTTAGCAGAATGTTGACTCACTTTTCAAGATTTTCTTGCATCATTCTAATTTTTCTTCCACTTCTCTTACTTGATTTTCAAAATCCTTCTTGAGCTCCTCCATGGCCTGCAATCAGTTCATATTTTTCTTCGAAGCTTTTGATACAGGAATGTTTACTTCATTGACTTCTTTTGGTTCCACGTTTTGATTCTTTTTGTCTCCAAAACAGGATTCTATGGTATGATTTGGCTTCCTCTGCTTGCTCACCTTGCCAGCCAATTACTTGACTTTTGAGCTCTTTGCCATGGTAGATATCTGTTTCCCACATGGAGCTATGTCCCAAATCACTGGGGTTTGCACATATGTTGTTAGAGGTTTGAGGAAGGCATCCTCTCTAGAGACACCCCAATCTCTGGCACACTGCCACACACCCCAAGACCACCCCCCAATACCATGATCCAGATCCAAGCAATTCAAAGCAAGAGCAATTACCCTCTGAATGGTTGGTTGGTCCCCCTTCAATCTGCATGCTGGGAGTTCTGGAGGCAGCTACAGTGAAGCAGCTGCAGCTGCCAGGCCTCCCACCTCTTGCCTGGTGGCAGGGGCTGCACCACACTCTTCTGTCACCTTATTCCAACAGAATTTCCCACTGACCTTTGGTGTTTATGGGTTGAGAAGTCTGGAAACCACCACAGCTGCTGGTGATTCACTCTCCTGAAGTCTGCTCTGGCCATTAGATAGTCCCTTCCTGTTGGCCTGCCAGGCTGACTTCAGTGGGAGATTTGTTTCCCTCGGTCATTTTGTGGGTTCAGTAGCTCTAAAATTTGTTTAGAATCATATTTACATGTATTGGAGGTGGTTGGAGCCAGAGTCCTGCAGAAATCTTGTTTTTACTCCACCATCTTGACTCTGTCCCCTATTTTTCTTTCTTTTTTTTTGTTTTTACTGTAGCTGAAGCGTATTAGATTCTTCTCCAACCCCTTACCTTTAATCTGTGTGTGTCTCTCTGCTTCAAGTGTGTTTCTTGTAAACAACATATTGTAGGATTCTATTTTTAAATTCCTTCTGCTATCCACTTGCGTTATATGGTAAGTTAATCTCATTCACATTTAGTTATGATTACTGTGTATTTTCCTTCACTCTGTTTCCCTCCATCTCGTTTGTCCTCATCTCTCTCCCCCTTTACCCTGTCCCTCATCAAAAATATTTAGCTTCTAACCACTGCCTCCTTCAATCTGCTCTCCCTTCTGTCTGCCCCTCTTCTCTCATGTCCATCCCCATCACTTCCTTGAAGGATAAGATAGTTTTCTATTCAAAACTGAGCATGTATGTTATTCCCTCTTTGAACTAGTTTTGTTGAGAGAAAGGAGCAAGTGTTGACTCCTATCCCTTATTTCCTCCTCTACCATAAAATGGTTTTTTAGTACCTCTTTTATGGAAGATAATTTACCCCATTTTACCTTTTTCCCTTGCTTCTCCCATTGCATCTCTCTTTCTTGTTCTTTAATTTTATTTTCTTTTGGATATCAGTCCAATATTATTAACTCACAATCACAAAGTTTTTAAGCATTATAACTATGTTCTTCCTATATAGGAATGTAAACAGTTTAACCTTATCAAATCCCTTATGATTTCTCTTTAATGTTTGCCTTTTTATGCTTCTCTTGAGTCTTGTATTTTAAAGTTAAATTTCCTGTTGAACTCTGGTCTTTTCATCAGGAATGCTTAAAAGTCCTCTATTTCATTCAAAATCCATTTCCCCTGAAGGATTATACTAAATTTTGCTGGGTAGCTGATTCTTGGTCATGATTTTAGCTCCTTAGCTCTCTAGAATATAATATCCCAAGACCAATGATCTTTTAATGTAGAAGCTGCTAAATCTTGTGTTATTCTGACTGTCATTTCATGACATTTGAACTTTTTTTCTGCGTTCTTATAATATTATCTCCTCAACTTGGGAACTCTGAAATTTGGCTATGACATTTCTGGGACTTTTCATTTTGGGATCTCTTTCAGGAAATTATTGGTATTTCTATTTTAGACTCTAGTTCCAGAATATCAGGGCAGTTTTCCTTGATAATTTCTTGAAATATGATATGTAGGCTCTTCTTTTTTTCAAATATTTTATTAACTTCTGGTTTACATCATACATTTCTGTCAGATTTTGAGTTACAAATTTTCCCGCATTTTACCCCTACCCACCACCCCAGAATAGCAGTCCCAAAGGATATCTCCTCATCCAATCTGCTCCCTCCCATCTCTTTTCCCAAATCCCCTTTGACTTTTCCAGTAGGGCAAGGTGAATCCTCATGACCCAATGCCTGCACATCTTATCTCCAAATTATATGCATAATAGTATTAATCATAGTATTTATATATTTTAAAAACTTTGGTTTTAAAAGGAAGATAAGCAACTCAGTATATACTGTACATGTGTAGCTATGCAAAACATTACAAAAGAAGATATATTGTAAAAGGCTGACTATATTTCCCTGCCTCCTATCTCACCTCCCACCTGGTCCACTGCCCACTTTGGTCCTGTCCCTTTTCAAAAGTGGGTGCTTCCAACTTCCCTCCCCCCCAGTTTGCCCTCCCTTCCATTGACCCTCCTCTCATCCCCTTCTCCCCTACTCTCCTGTAGGGTGAGGAACCCTGTTTAGTATGTATGTCATTCTCTCCCTGATCCAAATTCAATGAGGAAAAGGTTTTGTCTTTTTGCCTTCCTGTTCTTCCCCGTCCTTGTAACCATTTTCCCCTTGCTTCTTCTATATGAGATAATTCACCCCATTCTGTCTTTCCCCATCTCCTCTCATTATATTCCTCTCACACCTCTTAATTTCACCTTTTAAGTATCATCCCTTCCTATTAAATTTGACCTGTGCCCTCTATCTATGTATACCTGTAAACATATATACACACATTCACATATGTATTCATATGCCCATATACCATTCTTCAACTATATTCCTACTGAGAAAAGTTTCATCAGTTACAGTTATTGTTTTTCCCCATAAGAATGTAAATAATTCAACTTTGATAAGTTCCTAATGATTTCTTTTCCCAGGAGCTGGGATTAAAACCAAGAATCACCTACCCAGCAAAACTGAGCATCATGTTTCAGGGGGAAATATGGTCATTCAGAGGAATAGAGGACTTTCAAGCATTCTTTTTTTTTCAAATGCTTTATTAACTTCTGGTTTACATCATTCATTTCCATCAGATTTGTGTTACAATCCGCCCCCCCCATTTTCCCCTATCCACGGCCCCAGAATAGCAGTCCCACAGGATATCCCCTCAACCAATCTTCGCTCTCCCATATCTTCTCCCATACCCCATTTGACTTTTCCAGTAGGGCAAGGTGAATCCCTGTGCCCCAATGACTGCACATCTTATCTCCCAATTATATGTAAAATAATATTAATAATAATATTTATATATTTTAAAACATTTGATTTTAAAACTTGGAATTCCAGATTCATTTCCTTATACCCTTGTTGGGTGCTTCCAACTTCCCTCCCCCACAGCCTACCCTCTCTTCCATCATCTTCCCCCCCCCCCCCCGACTCCTGTAGGGTGAGATATCCCATTTACTATGTATGTCATTCTCTTCCTGAGCCAAATTCAATGAGAATGAGGTTTTGCCTTTTTGCATTCCTGTTCTTCCCCTCCCCTGCAACCACTTTCCCTTGCCTCTTCTACATGAGATAGTTTACCCCATTCTGTCTCCCCCAATCTCCTCTTGTTATGTTCCTCTCTCACCTCTCAATTTCACCCCTAAGTATCATACCTTCCCATTAAATTTGACCTGTGACCTCTATCTATGTATACCTGAAAACATTTGTACACACATGCACATATGTATTCATATGCCCATGTACCCCTTTTCAGCTATTTTCATTACTGAGAAAGGTTTCATCAGTTACAGTTATTGTTTTTCAATGTAGGAATATGAATAGTTCAGCTTTGATAAGTTCCTTATGAGTTATTTTCTCTGTTTACCTTCTCAAGCATCTGTTGCTTCTTGGATCTGAATGTCAAATTTTCTATTCAACTCTGGTTTTTTCCTCAAGAATGCTTGAAAGTCCTCTATTCCACTGAATGACCATATTTTCCCCTGAAAGAGGATACTCAGTTTTGCTGGATAGGTGATTCTTGGTTTTAATCCCAGCTGCTTTGACCTCCAGAATATCATATTCCATGCCCTTTGATCCCTCAGTGTAGAAGCTGCCAGATCCTGGGTTATACTAATTGTGTTTCCACAATATTGAAATTGTTTCTTCCTTGCTCCTTGTAATATTCTCCCCTTGATCTGGGAATTCTGAAACCTGGCTACAATATTCCTAGTTTTCTTTTTGGGATCTTTTTCAGGATGTGATTGGTGGATTCTTTCAACCTCTATTTTGCCCTCTGGGTCTAAAACATCCTGGCAATTTTCCTTGAGAATTTCTTTAAGGATTATTTCTAGATTCTTTCTTTGATCATGGTTTTCAGGTAGTCCAATAATTTTTAGATTATCTCTCCTGGATCTATTTTCCAGGTCAGTGGTTTTCCCCATGAGATATTTCACATTGCCTTCTATTCTTTCATTTGTTTGGATCTGCTTAATAGCATCTTGATTTCTCATAAAGTCACTAGCTCCCATTTGCTCCAGTCTAATTTGGAAGGAATTATTCTCCTCAGGGAGCTTTTAAGATTCTTTTTCCATCTGGCAAAGTTGGATTTTTAAAGCATTCTTCTCCTCATTGCCTTTTTGAGCCTCTTTTGCCATTTGAGTTAGTCTGTTTTTTAAGGTGTTATTTTCCTCAGTCAGGCTGTTGACTCTCATTTCATACTTTTCTTGCATCTTTCTCATTTCTCTTCCCAATTTTCCCCCACTTCTCCTATCTGCTTCTTATGGTCCTCTATAGCCTGTAGCCAGCTTGTATTTTCATTTGTGGCTTTTGGTGCAGGATTTCTGACCTCACAGTCCTCCTCCTGTTCCATGCTTTGATCCTCTTTGCCCCCAAAATAGGAGTCTAATGTTGCATTTTTCTTTTTGTTTCCTTTGCCTAGGCATGTCGCCAATTACTTGACTTTTGGGTTTGTTGCTACAGTAGGACTTTGCCACCAGCTAGGGTAGTTTCCGTCCAAAATGGTGGAGTTTTCTCAATTGCCAGAGATATCAGTTGGGTGGCTTCTCTGAAGCCTTCATGCACTCTGGCAAGCTGGTCATGCACCCCAAGACCTCCACCTCAGACCACAATCCAGATCCAAGAAGGATAAAGCAAGAGCAGTTACACCCCCCCCCCCAAGACTGATTTGCCAGATCCCCCTACAATCTGCAGGCCAGGAGCTGAAGCTGCAACCTGGCAATGTGAGGCAAGCTGCACCAGCTCCTCAGCAGCTTCTCACCCCCAGGGGAAAGAGGCCACATGCTCTCCCAACCTGTCCCAAAGTCCACGGGGCACTCACCTCTCACTTTGTCTTAGGCATCTATGTGTTCATAATTCTGGAAACATCACAGCTGCTGGCGTTCTGGGGTCCCTCCAGCCAGCTGCTGGTCCAGCCTCCCTGGGGCTAAAACTTCTGACTCATGGGATCCTGGGCTCGGCTCCCAGAGTGCTGTGCTAGCCACTCCCTGCAGGGCTATTGGACTGTGTCATTTTGTGAGTTCTGGAGCTCTAGAGGTCGTTCAGAGTCCCCCTTTTACATAATTTTGAAGTGGTGTGGGCTGGAGCTCTGAGGAATTGCTGTTTCTACTCCTCCATCTTGACTCAGCCCCACTTTCAAGCATTCTTGAGGAATAAACCAGAGTTGAATAGAAAATTTGACATTTGGATACAAGAAGCAAGAGATACTTGAGAAGGTAAACAGGGAAAAGAAATCATAATGAACTTATCAGAGTTGAACTATTTACATTCCTACATGGACAAATGATAACTGTTAACTAATGAAACTTTTCTCAGTATAAAAATAGCTGAAGAACGGTATATGGGCATATGAATACATATGTGAATGTGTGTATATATGTTACAGGTATACATAGATAGAGGGCACAAGTTGAATTTAATGGGAAGGGATGATACTTGAAGGGTGAAATTAATAGGTGAGAGAAGAATATAAGAAGAGGAGATGGGGAGAGACAGAATGGGGTAAACTATCTCATATAGAAGAGGCAAGGGAAAATGGTTACAAGGGAGGGGAAGAACAGGAAGGCAAAAAGGCAAAACCTTATACTTATTGCATTTGGATCAGGGAGAGAATGACATACATACTAAATAGGGTTTCTCACCCTACAGGAGAGTAAGGGAGAAGGGGATGAAAGGAGGGTCAATGGAAGGAGGGCAAGTTCGGGGGAGGGATGTTGGAAGCACCCACTTTTGAAAAGGGACAGGATCAAAGTAGTGAATAGACCAAGCAGCAGGTGGGAAAGGAGGGATGGAAATATAGTCAGTCTTTTACAATATATCTTATATGGTAATGTTTTGCATAGCTACACATGTACAACATATACTGAATTGCTTATCTTCCCAGTAAGGGCAGGTGACAAGGGAGGAAGGGAATGAATCTGGAATTCAAAATTTAAAATCAAGTGTTTAAAAATATATAAATACTACTATTAACACTATTTTACATATAATTGGGAAATTAGACATACAGGCATTGGGGCACAGAGATGTACCTTGCCCTACTGAAAAAGTTGAAAGGGGTATGGGAGAAGATATGGGAGAGAGCAGATGGGATGAGGGGATATCCTGTTGGACTGCTATTCTGGGGTGGGGGGAAGGGAAAAATGGGGGAAAATTTGTAACTCAAAATATGGCGGAAATGAATGATGTAAACCAGAAATTAATAAAGCATTTGGGAGGAAAAAAAACAACTTTATTTTGACTGAAACTTTTTTGTCTTTGTTTCTATCACAACATGACTATTATGGATATCTTTTGCATGACTACACATGTATAACCTTTATTGAATTGCTTGCCTTCTCAATGTGTGGTTGGGGAGGAAAGAAGGGAGAGAATTTTGAACTCAAAAATTTAAAAAGAATGCTAAAATTTATTTTTACATGTAACTGGGGAAAATAAAATACTAAATACAAAAGTATTTGGGGAAAAAAGAATGAGCATAGGGAAAAGGACATTGATTTGGCTATTAAGAAGACATTAATAACTTTGAAGGTAGCAGTTTCAGTACAATGATGTGATTTGAAGGCAACTGGAGTTAAGAGAGTTGGAGGAAAGAAAGTGAAGGCTCCTATTACAGAATACTTTTTAGAGGAATTTAGTTATGATGGGCATAAGAGAAACATGACAATACTCAGTGGGGATGGATGGATCAAATGAGAGGTTTTTCAGGATGGGGAGACAAAGACATGTTTGTAGGCATTAGAAAATGAGTCAGTAGACTGTGATTGAAAATAAGTGAAAGACACTTCTAAAGGACTTAAGGTGAAAAATACTTTCCATCTGTAGACAAAGAACTGATAGATTCTTAGTGAAGATTAGCTTTTACTTAGCCTTTTATTTTTCCCTAGTTACATGAGAAAATTATTTCAACATTAGTTTTTAAAAGTTTTAGTTCAAAATTACCTCTTCCTCCCTCTCAACCTCCCCCAATTCCACTGAGAAAGCAAACAATTATATAAAAGGTTATCCATGTGTAGTCATGCAATGCATTTTCATAATAGCCATGTTGTGAAAGAAAATATAGACAAAAAATCCTCAAGAATAATAAAGTAAAAAGAAAATAGGCTTTAATCTGCATTCAGACACTATTCTTTCCTGGGAATGGACAGCATTTTCATCATAAGTCCTTCAGAGTTTTCTTCGATTATTGTATTGCCAAGAATAGCTAACTAAGCCATTCACAGCTGATCATCTTACCATTTCTGTTACTTTGTACATAGTACATTTCACTTTGCATCAGCTCATATAAGTCTTTCCATATTTTTCTGAGAGCATTCTGCTCATCATGTCTTATAGCACAATATTATTCCATCATAATCACATACCACTATTTGCTCATCCATTCCCCAATTGATTGGCATACCCTCAATTTCCAATTCTTTGCCAACTATAATTCATTTTCTGTTCTTGTTTTTATCTCTTTTGGGATAGAGACTAGTAGTGATATTGCTAAGTCAAAAGGTATGCATAGTTTTATAGCCCTTTGGGAATTGTTCCAAATTGCTCTACAGAATGGCTGAATCAGTTCACAACTCCACCAACAATGCATTAATATCTCATTTTCCCCACATCCCTTCCAACATTTGTCATTTACCCTTTCTATCTTATTAATCAATCTAGTAGGTATGAGGTAACCCCCCAGAATCATTTTAATTTTCATTTCTCCAATCATATGGGTATAGATAAATTTGATCACCTCATTTGAAAACTGATCATATTTTTTATCCTTTATTAATTGGGAAATGATTCTCATTTTTAGAAACTTGACTCAGTTCTCTATATGTTTGAGAGATTAGGCCTTTATCAGAGAAACTTACTTCAATTTTTTTTCACATTTACTGTTGCTAACTGTATGACCCTCCATCCTATCCCCCTCATCTATTCTCTCTCTCCTTTAGCCTGTCCCTCCTTAAAAGTGTTTTGCTTCTGATGATCCCTTCCCTAATCTGCCCTTTCATCATCTCCCTTTCTCTTATCCCCTTCTCCTCCTACTTTCCTGTAGGGTAAGACAGATTTCTATATCCAATTATGTGTGTATATTATTCTTTCTTTGAGCCATCTGATGAGAGTAAGGTTCACTCTCTCTGTCTCACCTCTTGTCTCTTCCCTTCCACTGTCAAAGCTTTTTGTTTCCTCTTTTATATTAGATAATTTATTCCATTCAACCTCTACCTCTACCTTTCTCTTTCTCCCAGCAAGTCCTCTCTCATCCCTTAATTTTATTTTTTTAGATGTCATCCCTTTATATTCAACTCAAACCTGTGCCCTTTGTCTATATATACTCCCTCTAACTACCCTAATAATGAGAAGGATCTTCTCATCCCATGTAGGAATAAAAACAGTTTAAACTAAATAAGTCCCTTATGAGTTACCTTTCCTGTTTACCTTTTATGGTTCTCTTAAGTCTTGTATTTGAAAGTCAAAATTTTTTTTGCTTTTTTTTTTTGGAGGGGGAAGGCAGGGAAATTGGGATTACGTGACTTGCCCAAGGTGACATGGCTAGTTTATTTTGTGTTAAGTGTCTGAGGCTGGATTTGAACTCAGGTCCTTTTGGTGCCAGGGCCAGTGCTCTATTCACTGTGCCACCTAGCCACCCCAGAAAGTCACTTTTTTATTCAGTTCTGTTCTTTCCATCAAGATCGCTTGAAAGTCATCTATGTCATTGAATTCTTATACCCTCCCCCCCCCACACACACACAAAGATTATACCCAGTTCTGCTTGGTAGATTATTCTTGGTTTTAATTCTAGCTCCTTTGCCTTCTGTAAGATCATATTTAAACCCCCCCCCCCAATTCTTTAGCACAGAAGCTACTAAAACTTGTGTTATCCTGACTGTGGCTTCAAGATACTTGAATTGTTTCTTTCTGTATGCTTGCAAAATTTTCTCCTTGACCTGGAAACTCTGGAATTTGGCTCTAATATTCCTGGCAGCTTTCATTTGGGGATCTCTTTCAGAAGGTTATCATTGGATTCTTTCAATTTCTGTTTTACCCTCTGGTTCTTGAATATCAAGGCATTTTTTTCTTGAGAATTTCTTGAAAGATGATGTCTAGGCTCTTTTTTTCTTGATCATGGCTTTCAGATAGTCCAATAATTTTAAAATTAGCTCCCTTGGATCTATTTTCCAGGTCAGATGTTTTCCTAATGAATTATTTCACATTATCTTCTATTTTTTCATTCTTTTGGGTTTGTTTTATTGTTTCTTGATTTCTCATAAAGTTTTTAGCTTCCATTTGCTCCATTCTAATTTTTAAGGAATTATTTTCTTCAGTGAGCTTTTGGACTTCCTTTTCCCTTTAGCTATTCTACTGTTTTAAGGCATTGTTCTCAATGGCTTTTTTGACCTATTTACCATATGGTCTAGTTTGTCTTCTTAAGGTATTGTTTTCTTTACTATATTTTATGTCTCCTTTACCAAGATGTTGGCTGGTTTTTCAAGATTTTCTTGTATCACCCCATTTCTCTTAATTTTTCTTCTACCCCTCTTACTTGATTTTCAAAATCCTTTCTGAGCTCTTCCATGACCTGTGACCAATTCGTATTTTTCGTGAAGGTTTTTGTAGGACCTTTGTCTTTGTTGTCTTCTGAGTGTGTGTTTTGATCTTCCTTGTCACCATAGTGTCTTTCAATTGTCAGAGGTTTTCCTCCATTGTTTGTTCATTTTCCAAGTCCATTACTTGACTTTTAACTCTTTGTTAAAGTAAGGCTCTGCTTCCAGGGTGGAGAGTGAATTTTCCCAAGCTTCAGGGGTTTTGTGCAGCTGTTTTCAGAGATACTTCTAGGAAACTAGGGAAGTAGTTTTCAGTTCTTCCAAAGTGGTATGATATAAGGAGAGGTGTTTACTCCTCTCCTGACCTGTGCTCTGGCCTGTGAACAACTACAAGCACTCTTTTTTACCCTGGACCTGTGAGGAGGACCCCCCTTCACTGTGGCCACAAGCTGTGCTAGTGCTCCTCCTCACCCTGGAACTGCTACTCATGACTGTGACCCAAATCTGAGTATAAGCAAAGCAGCAGAGTTCTGCTTCACTGCTATGAAAAAGATCCCTATAATCTCCTTCTGACTAGTTCTTTGACCCTCTTACCATCTGTGGGCTCAGAGATCCAGAAACAACTGATGCCACTGCCACTGCCACTGCTGATTCAGTCACTCCCAAGCCCTGCTCCTGGTTTATTGAGACTGGGCCTATGCTGGCATAGCCTATGATGAACTGTGTTCTTCTCTCACCCTGGTACCACAGACCTTTGTTGCTAACCTTCCAAGTTTTCTTGGACTGGGGATTTGTTCCACTCTGTCTTTTTTGGGGTTCTGCTCCTCTATGATTTGTTCAGAGTAATTTTAAGGGTATTTGGAGGGCTTTGGGGGAGAGCTCATGTTAATCCTGACTTGACTCTGCTGTCTTGGCTCTGCATCCCTATCCTGACCTTTTTTGCATTTTTGACATTGTTGTGTGTAAAATTGTTGGTGCTGCAACAAACCAGAACCAGAATCCCCAAACCAAATCTATAACCAAAGTGCAATAGTATAAATTTGGGAACCAAAAGGGTAGTTTATTGAGTTCAAAAGCAAAGGAGACTGACTTGCAGGGTTGAGATTATCTAAAGGAACAAAAGGACAAAGTTTATATAGGTTTCAGTTTAGGCAGGAGGAGATTTGGATATAGGGCATCTCAGGATTAGACAGGTGTTAAAATTAATTATGTGAAATAGAAGAAACTGAGGCACAAAGTTTCCAAGTAACGATTTAATAGTAATGGTTGGCAGGTTACCATTAAGTCAGGTTAACCAATCCCTCAGTAATTAGTAACAAAAGAATGATTGACAGAGCTTATTTTTATAATAGAAAAGACGAATTAAAAATTGCATTAATCTTAAGAAGCTTGCTTTTAACATAACTCCACTGAACAAGGTGGGCCATCTGGCTGTTTTACTTCCTACTAGGTTTTCTTAACCTAAATTCATACAGTTGGCAATATTTTGAGTATGGGCATGTTGGCATAATAGGGAGTTTATAGAGTGGGACAATTATGAAATCTGGTATACCATTACATTAGAGCCTATGTCTATCAACTGGTGGAATTATGCATGATGTCAGACATTTTTTTAGAGATGTGTGATACAAGTTATTTTTCTCTTCATTCATTTCCTATCTTAGTTGCATTGATTTTGTTCATGTAAAGGTTTAAAACTAAAAAATTAAAATTATGTTTTATCTTTTATATTCTCTAACTCTTGTATGATTAAGAATTTCAAAATTGAGAAAGATATTGTGCTAGAATATCATTGTCCTTTACTTTTTATGTTGATATTATTTTACATTTATTATTTATCCATTTGAATACAGTATAGCACATGTTGCAAGAGGCTAATTTAAGTAGATTTTCAACAAAGCTGCTTTTTAGTTTTTGTAGTAGTTCTTCTTTAATCAAGAGTCCTCCATATTTTGTGTTTGTAGGTTGATGGAAGACTAGGCTGCTGAATGCGCTGATCTCTAGGACTTTTTTTATCTAATTGATTTCACTAATCTATTTTTATAAAGTTCTTACTTTATATTAAGTTTGTCACTATTTTACATAAACTTGATTTGAATAGCACTAAACCTTTAGATTAATCAGATTTGCTATTTTTATTAGATTGGGGCAAGGTATCTATGAATATTGAACATCTCTCTAATTATCAAGGTCTTTGCCATCATGAACATTGATTCATTTAATCATATGTATTAAATACTTGTCTGTATTTTTGAAGGTTAACTCTTAAGTATTTAATCCATTTTTAACTTATTTCAAATGGAATTTCTTTTTATGTATTTTCTTTTTCACATTTATTTGTAATATTCATAAATGTTTTTGTTAATTTTATTTATCCTGAACAAACACTCAAAAGATGAACATTTATAGATAGATAGACAGACAGACAGATAGGTAGATAGGTAGGTAGGTAGAGGATTTATACTTACTTATTTTGCCCCAGGAACTGTTAGAAGCACCAAGTAAATGGTTCTCAAATCATGATCTGGGGACCCCTCTGTATTTTGACTACAGTTTCTCTGTGCTTGAATTTTTTCATTCTGGTAATGCTTTTTTTTCCACAATGATTTTTTATTTAGTGTGCGACCTCTGGATTTTGACTTACATTCCTAAGGCTATTCTTAGGGAAAGGAAAGGGGTGCTTTCAGGATGTCATCAATT
The DNA here is from genome assembly GCA_011680675.1 of Gymnobelideus leadbeateri. NCBI lineage: Eukaryota > Metazoa > Chordata > Mammalia > Diprotodontia > Petauridae > Gymnobelideus > Gymnobelideus leadbeateri. The sequence continues at coordinate 39,405 of WOXC01001851.1, forward strand.
CTGTTTTTACTTTACTTTTTTTTTTACTTTACTTTCTCTGGTTCTAATAGAATTGGGTAGTATTCGTTTATGATTTCTTGAAATATAGTGGTTAGGCTTTTTAAAAAATCATTAAGTATAATTATTCTTTATTTATTTTTCCTTGACCCATTTTTCCAGGCCAATTGTTTATGAAAGCAGATTTTCTACAGTTTCTTTTGTTCTTCAGTTTTCAATTTTGTTTTAATATTTCCTTCTTTCTCATGGAGTTATTGGTTTTTGCTTGAGAATTTAGCAAATTTCCAAGGAGTCCATTACTTAGATAAGGTTTTTCACTTTCTCTTCTAAACTATTTACTCTCCTTTCATTTCTTTCATTTCATTCTTTTAATCTCTTGTTTCATTTCTCATAGGTATTCATTTTGTCTTTGTAGAAAATCCATTCCCTCCTTTGAATTTCTGCTTGCAGTTGTTAGTGAATTACACTTCTGGGTTAGATTATTGAGTATCTTTGGTTCTATTATAATTCTTTAGAGTTCTTATGTCTTCTTATGCTTACTCCTCTCTCCAGGTTTAGTTCCTGAATTAGATATTTGTGCCAAGTTTAGGTTCTACCTCCTTCTGTGCCTTTGTGGCAGAGTCACTGGCTCTGCTTGGTTTCCTTTTACATAATCTGGTTTCCTGCACTGACTTCTATCTCCTGGGTTTAGACCATCTTGGATCTTTGAGGTTCAGAGGAATACATTTCCAGCTTCTTCCTTGATATCTCAGGAGAGAGCATGAGGGACATAGGAGCCCTTGTGGGCTTTCTTTTCTGAACGCTGCTACTACAACAGGTGTGCCACAATGGTCACTATCATTCTTAGTCGATTCCAGGGTCCATGCTGTGCGCTTTTGAAAAGATTGAGGCTTATTCAGAGGACACCCTATTCCCTGACTCTCTATCTCTTGGTTCCTAGCTTTAGAGATGATCAATACCTTTTGTCTATCTATGTTCTGGGTGACTACTAGTTTATTTGCCTATACTGGCTCTGACTTTTCTGGTAAGCTTCAAGTTGACTTTTGTGTAATGGCAGAGTATAAAAAAGTTACTTGTTATAGTTGCTCTTTGCATTTCTTGATCATTATTTGGTGTGGAGTGGTTTTTAGGTTTTTGCCACAGTAGATGTGGGAGTTGGGCTACTGACCTCTATTCAGATAGTCATCCAATTTTCATAAATTTAATTACTTTTGTGGAGTTATCCATCCATCGATTCATCCATCCATCCATCCATCCATCCATCCATCCATCCATCCATACATACAAACATACATATATCCATATATACATATATATATCTACCTACATACAAACATACATGCATATATGCATACAGCTTTTATAAAGTGCTCATTGTGTACTAGGCATATTGATTTAATTTATATTTTGTTACTTTTCTTATTATCTAAAGTTAACTGTTTTACTTAGTTTTTCATTGCTTTAGTGGGGTTTTCTAAGTAAAGCATTGTATTTAATTGGTCTTTCTTGTTTTTCATTCACCCCGTGGCAAATGAAGTAATTCTAAAGTATGTTGGGACAGCTAAGTGGTACAGCAGATAGAGTTCTAGACCTCCTGAGTTCAATCTGGCCCTACCTGTGTGACCTTAGGCAAATCACTTAATCTTGTTTTCCTTCATTTTCTCATCTATAAAATGAGCTGGAGAAGGAAATGGCAAACCACTGGTATCTTTGTCAAGAAATTCCCAAATGAGGCCACAAAGAGTCAAACATGAATAAAATAACTGAATAACTATGCCAACAAAGGTATCTTGAAACCATTTATCCACTTAGTAATCTTTCTTTTGGGCAAAACTATGGGTTTCATTCCAGCCTCAGTAATAATAATAACAACAATAATAAAATAATAGCTCACATTTACCTAGCGCTCTAGAGTTTATAGAACACCAAACATTTGTAATCTAATTTGATCTACAATACAACAGTATATTACTATCACTACCTCTGTAAATTTATATATACATGAATATGTCTTTCCCATTGGAGAGTGAATTGCTTGGAGGCAAGATTCTGTTTTGCCTTTATCTCTTTATTCCCAATACCCAACAGCACCTGGCATATAGTATGTGCTTAATATATGCTTGTTCATTGACTGATAAAGAAACTGAAGCTCCAAGAGTAGTAATCTTCCCAAGGTCACACTACTGGCCTTAGCAGAGCTAAGACTTAAAACCCAAGGTTCCAGCCTCCCAATCTGTACATTACATGCTTTCTGGTTCTTTTTTGAGTGTCAGGCTAACTGTAACCCTATGCACTTTTGAGATGAGTTTCTCTAGAAATGTTACATCCTTACTATGTCTCCCCTTTCCTGCTTTTCATAGGTTGTGACATGGACTGCTCCAATTCCAACATCTTCTTCTTTTAGGTATTAGTGTTATGAGATTTTCTGCCATATCTATTTTGACCTTCAGCTTCACAAAGGGTAAGTGCTACTGAGGACAGATATAAATCTGTCCTGAGACAATGGGCAAGAAAATATTTGCTGATAACTTCAAATGTGTATGCTTTCTGACATTAAAGGGTATCCCACCTTGAATCAAAAATAAAGCAATCATTAATCAACCCACACATATTTATAGGTCAACTCTTCCAAGTCAGATCCACTGGGACCACCTAGGCTCCCAGCTACTTCTTTCTATTATGCTTTCTTAGAGACTACAGTCCTAGTTTAGGGGCTGACCAACCTTGATTCAGGTCTCTGAGCTTCACAGAGACAAGTTGAGGCAAGCATATGGCAGATAAATCCAGTATCCAGCCAGTGTGGGCCTGGTTCCCTCCTTCTATTGATTACAGAAGCTATTACCTGGGGGAGGCATTTCATAAACAAAGCTATGAGTGGCAGGGCAGGCTGGATCTCTATTTTATGGATAGAGGTGAAGGGAGTTGTCTTTGGATAGCAAAATAGAGATTCTGTGATCCTGCTCCCCACCCTGTCATATCCAAAAATGCACCAGCCTCTGACCTATGTCTATACAGAAGTTATGGCAGGGGGGATATGTTAAATTAATACCAGACACCTGCTCCTCCACCTCACCCACTTCCAACTTGGAAAAAAGACCTGTCTATTAACTTTACATTCAAATACTCAAAGAATTTTTACAAAATGACTGGTAGAGGGAGGGTCATAGTAATTTGTCTTTAGGGGAAAGAAATAGGGTAAGACTGTCAACTAAGAATCTAGTTTGGGGAAACTATATCCACAATAACAATAGAACACATCTAATTCCAAGATCAAATGAAGGAATTTTGTCAAATAGAAAAGGGAAATGCATGTATTTTTAAAAAAACAAACAGAGCAAAATTTACTATTTATTTTCATTTATTTTGATGTTCTTTTTTCTCATTTTCTCTAGCATCATGGGTTCTAGAGCTCCAAGACACCTTATAAATCTGGAAGTAAAAGTCTTACACACTCATTTTGTGATTGAGGAAACTGCGTAAATAACTTATCCAAGGTGATACCACTATTAGGTAGCAAAATCAGGATTTGAAACACAAGATCTCTGAAAAATCAAAATCCATTGTTTTTCCCATGGCAACACATCGTTAATTAATGTATAGGGCATAGGATGTACACTAGACTTGGAAACCTCAAGAGAACATCTCACATCAGATGCTTCCTGGCTTTGTGATGTCAGGCAAGCCACTTAAGCATTCTGTGCATCAGTGTTCTTATCTGTGAAATGGAGTTAAACTAGATGGTTTTAGAGGTCCTTTCTAGCTCTGCATCAATGATCCTATGGCTTTCAGTTCTTTGAAAATAAGAAATTGAGACAAACTTGGGGCTGAATCCAGTTGGGAGTTTTAAGCGGCGAGATTATCTAGTTGGGTGATATGAAACATCCCATGACTATAAGGGCAGAAATACCTTCATAGTATTGTCGTTACTAGGAGAATGCGTGGTAATTGTTGGGAAGCATCCATAGGGCCAGCCATCTGGAATCTATCTTGTGTATTGTAGAGAAAGGTTGGGCCCTTGCCCTAAATCAACATTCTACATGGAATGGAATGGAAAAACATTTATTCATCAATATTAAGTGCCAAGCATTGGCTAAGCATTAGAGATACCAATAGTAAATGGAGATTATCCCTGCTCTCCAGGAGCTCACATTCTAGAGGGGAGAAGAATACAGTACAAAAAAGAAGGCTCATGTTTATATTCAAATCATGGAAGGTAAAAAGGCCAGGTTGTGGCAAGGAAAATAACAGGATAGATGGCAAGGCCTTTAGAACCTTGGGGAGCAGTGCTGGGTCAGATAATTTCCTATCTAGAGGATAGCAGGTCCAAGGATCAGAAAGGAATTGATCTGTGCAATACCTCTAAGCAGAAGATGGATATGGGTATGGGGGATCAGCATCTTGTTGATAGAGAAATTCTGCTCTTGATAAGAATTAGGCAATGTGTCAATGAGGCACTGGGTTGCAGAAGGTAAAGGCTCCCAGATCACAACTATGGTAGCTGGTAATTCTGGTTGTAAGAATCAATTCTCACATATATGTTGGCAAAAATTAGAAAAGGGAAAATGTTCAGAGCCTCAGATGCCATCACATGATGTCCTCCTTATCTTTGTATATGATTGATTCAGCAAAAGTAATTTTAACTTGAGATTATCATCAACACAAGTTATATGGGAAATCCAGGTTTCTAGATCAGGAGAGAGGTAGTCTAGTATGTTGGAAAGGACACTATATTGGGAATCAAGTGGATCTAGATCAGGGGTAGAAAACTCAAGGCGGCAGATTCTCCACCCTGATCTAGATGCTAATCCTGATTCTACCACTGTTTAACCTTGGGCAAGTAACAACCTTCTGAGTCTTTCCTCACCTATAAAATGAGCTGATTGGCTCCCAAGCTCTCTATAGTAAAGTCAAATTGAGACTAGTTATTCCATAATTTTTGTTGCAACTCTTGCCTCTTTATCTCTATATAGACTTATGCTAGTCCAGGAGTTAGGAAGACTCATCTTCATGAGTTCAAATCTCATCTCAAACACTTAGTAGCTGTGTGACCCCGGAAAGATCACTTAACCTGTTTGCCTCAGTTTCTTCATTTGTAAAATGATCCAGAGAAGGAAATGGAAAACCACTCCAATATCTTTGCCAAGAAAACTCCAAATGGGGACTGAAAGTTGCCAAAAGGCAAATTGAAGGTTGAATAACTTCCTGAGAATTAGAACTATCCAAAAAGGTAATGGACTTCCTGAAGTCAATTCCCACCTCCTTGGTCTTTGAGCAAAGTCTGGGTGACAATTTGGATATATTGTACCCAAGGAGATTCTTATTTGGGTATGAGTTGGCTTTGATGCCCTTGTTAGGGCAGCTAGGTGGTTCAGAGGATAGAGTGCTGGACCTGAAGTCAGGGAGACTCATTTTCAGGAGTTCAAATCTGGCCTCAGGCACTTATTAGTTGCATGACCCTGGGCAAGTCACTTAACCCTCTTTGCCTCAATTTTCTCATCCTCAAAATGAGCTGAAGAAGGAATAGGCAACCCACTCTAATTTCTTTGCCAAGAGAATCAGATATAATTGAAATAACTCAACAACAACAACAATGAAGAGTCAAACACAACTGAAAACAATTCATCATCATCATCATCATCAACAACAGATGGTCTCTGACTTCTTTTCCAATACTGAGATTCTGTGATTCTGTGACTAGGTGATCTCTATTGATTCCTTTAGCTCCACCACTCTTCAGTCTCATAAATAATAAATACCCGACTGAGTGAAAGAGAATATACTTTGTCTCATTCTGTCTAAATATTCAACTCCCATTGTTTGCTTTTATCTACTACTTCTCTCTCTTTTTTTTTTACTTTTTATTTAATCAGGTGCTAAATATACTAAAATTTACCCGTATTAATCTTCAGCTCAATACAGCAAATGTTTATTTCCAGCTTCATCTGTAAGGTGCAAAGAAAAAAAATAACAGGTCCTACACTGAATGAGGCTCAAATTCTATTATTAAGGCCTTATCAAATAGAAACTGAAGATATGAGATTGAACCCAATAACTGAGGCAGCTCTTAGCCAAGGAACTTTATTAAGATGAGGATGTAAATAGTCAAATTCGATGCACCTATTTACATAGGGGAACTAAAGGAATACAGAGAAAGGAAGATTATGGAACAAATTAAATTTAAGGTAGAAATGTCTTCCTAAAATTAATTCATTATTCCAGTAAAAATACAACTTTAACGATGGCTTGTTTGAAAATCATTCCAAATATAATAAACATTTCTTTGAAATAGATATAGTAATGACATTTTAAAAATCAAGTCAACTAGAAATATTATGTAACTTTGTAAAAAATAAGCTCAAACATTCTAAATTTTAATATAAAATGGATAAAAATGCAATGTATACTATATATGTACATATTAATAATCACTACAACTTTCTAGTATCAACACAATAATCTAATCCATTCCTTTTTAAAAATTTCAAAGGCATTACTGAGGCAATATTTTAAAGATTATCTTAAATGGGAAATTTCCATACAAGAGATATCATCATAATAATGATTGTTGACAATTTATATTGTGCTTTTAATATTTGTCAGATCCATATATTATCCCAACTGAACTTCATAACAACTTTTGAAGTGTGTGTATTGTGTATGTGTACATGACCCAGTTTAACAGATTATATCATTTTATTTTCTTTGAATATTGCCTTGTCAAGGATTAAATTGTCACAGAATGCCAGAAACAGAATTTGTAGCCCAGAATACACAGCAATGTTTGGGTGCTCCATAAATACTTGGTGATTGATTGCTGTAAGGAAAAGCTTGCCAACAATTTGAGCTACTCATAAAAGGAATGGGCTTGTAATGATTTGGATGCAATGTTTCTTCCTCAATGAAGGAAATCAACAAAAGGCTGAATAACCCCTTTGGGGCTATAATATGTAAAGGATTACCATTTAAAGATAGGTTGGACTAGATGGTCTCTGAGATCTCTTCCAATTCTGAGGTTCTATGAGGCTATGATATAATGAATGTTCCCAGGATGTGCCTTTGTGTAGTCACATAATCTCATAGTTAGAAAGGAAGCTCAGAATAATAGAACTAAACTGGAATTCCTTCTATAACATCCCAGTTCCTTCTTCTTCTTGAAGATCTCCCAGGAATGGGACATATACTCCTATATTTTTCCTCTGAAGTAGTCCATTCTCTTTTTGGATAGATATGATATGATATATATCTATATATATCTATATATATATAGATATATATATAGATATATATAGATATATATATGATAGACTTGCTATGCTATGCTAGATATGATATGATCGATATGACATGAAGTGATGTTAATAACTTAACATGATATGGTATGATGGTATAATATTTTGATATTATGTGATGTGATGTATCATATAACAGCATAACAATATATGCTGTGATATGTTATGATATAATATAACATAACATAATACACAATATAATATAATTGTTCCTGCCTCCAATGGTTTTTATGAGGATCAGATAAGCTAATATATAAAATACTTTTTGTCTTAAAACAATATATAAAATAATATATACCTATTCTCCATGATAACCTTCCAAGCACTTTGATAGTGATTATGCTTCTCCCACACCTCTTTTCCCCAGGGCTTTCACCTTTAAACCAAAAAGTATTTATTAAACTCCTACTATGTGTTATGCACTGTGCTAAGTGTTGGGGATACAAACAAAGGCAGTCTTAGCTCTTAAGTAGCTTGTAGTCTAATGGGGGGAAACATACAAACAACAAGTAAAGAGATGTACAGTTAGATTCTGACTGTTGTAAATAGTGAACTCTGTGAAGTTGTTGCATGTACTGAATTCATACTAGTTGAAGTTATAATTTTGTAAAATATAGTAATTGGCTCTAATTGACTCTAGGTCAATGAAAATATGCAGTAAAAATTCAAGTAATGGAACTGTTTCACAAAATTATTTATTGGCACTAATCAGGAGCTAGCTGTATATAGGAAAAATTGGGGATATTTTCAGAAGGAAGGCACTAGGGGTGAAACAAAGGGAAGAAGAATTGATAAAGTGTCTACTAAGTTCCAGGTTGAGCTCTGCAAATATTGTCTCATTTGATCCTCAAAACAATTCTGTAAGATAGTGGTTATTATCCCCATATTACAGTTAAGGAAACTGACCACTGCACCATGCCATTGTTGCACTGAGGTAAGGGAAGACATGGAAAGGTTTCTTGCAGAAGGAGAGACATTACTTGAAACTTGAGAAAATTCAGGAAAGTCACAAGGTCAAGAGGGAGAATGCCTCAATCATGAAGGACAGAGAGTGAAAATGCCCAAAGTAAAGAGATGGAGAGTCTTGTGTGAGAAATAATAAGGCAGTCAGTGTCCCTGAATTGTGGAGTATGTGGGGTGGGATGGGGGATGGGAGTGAGTAAGTGTAAGAAGACTAGAAAGGTTGGAAGAGATCAGGCTATAAAGGGCTTTAAAAGGCAAATAAAGGATTTTTATATTTGAGCTCCTACTTCATAACACATATATCGTGCCCCGGGGTCTACAAAACACCTCAAAGAAAGCCTGAAAAAGTTCTTTTCACAACTTAATACAGTGTTCACTTTATTTTATTAGTTTGTGACACAAAGTATTTATGGAGCACCCAATTATCCAAATTACTCCTTTACTACAAATCTGCCCAGTTGTGTCTCTCACTTCCAACCATACTGATAAATATTTACAGAGCTACCCATATGTGAGATAGCTGGATGGTATAGTGGGTAGAGCACTGAGCCTGGAGTCAGGAAGACCTGAGTTCAAGTACATTCTCAGACAATTACTACCTTTAGCCAAATTACAGCCAAAATGGAACAAAATTCTGAAGATGTGATCAGATCTATCACTTCACTTAGTTACTCGAGGAATTTAAATCAAGACCAGATGAAAAACTTCAAAAAGTGTGTGACCCTGGGCAAGTCATTTAACCTGTGTTTGCCTTGGTTTCCTCAGCTGTCAAATGTGGATAACGGTAGTGCATACCTTCCAGAGTCATTGTGAGGATCAAATGAGATAATATTTGTAAAGCACCTAGCACAGTGCCCGGTACATAGTAGGTGATTAATAAAGGCTTATTTCCTTTTTATTTGGGCACACATAAAGCCTTCTCTCTACTCTCCTTCCCAAATAATTTTTCTTCCTTCCCCCAAAACAGTTACCACCATCACCAATCCCCTGTTCAAACTTTAATAAAGGGAAGTAATAAATCCCAGGGCTTCTTGCTAAACCAATAGTATCCTTACAATCCACTCCTATATTGTGATTCATGTATCACTCCTCTTGAGTTCTGACATCTTGTGACAAAGGAAATTATGTTGACAGACATAGGAACTTCTCTCCACTAGAATGTAAACTCCTTGAGGGCAGGGGCTGCTATTTTTTCTCTTTGTATCCCTATGCATTGCATATAATAGATGTGTAATAAATGTTTTAATTGAACAAAAGTAAAAAATTGTGCAAAGATGGAAGGATGAGAAACTAAGGCTGGAGGGAGGAGATGAGATAGGAAAAGATCAAGTTAATCAAAATGGAAACTGGGAGAAAGTAGTTTGGGGAAATTAAACTAATTAAGATCTTATGGACCAGGTTAGTTGAGAGAGATTTCCATTAGGGGAGCAGATGAGGATAATATCCTGGGCAACCCATATTTAAAGAAAATACTTTCTCTTCCCTGGTATCCAAGAGGCTGAGAGAAAATAATCTTAACTAGAATAAGGGTAGGAGAATGGTAGATTTATTAAGACTAGACATCTTATGTAGCAAAACTAAGGAGGAATCCTCTGCCTAGAGCTGCAAAGGATTGAACTTGGGAGAATGAGGGAATAAAGAACTGAGGGAAGCCTCATATTTAGTTCAATTGGTTTATGTTTATAAACATGTACTATGTATCCCAAACTAGGTAAGACTTGTTTATTAACCTGGCCTAAACTGGATCCTGGAAATACAGTGGGAACCTGTACTTCTTGTCTTCATTCATACATTTTGCATGCTGTGGTTCCCCACAATATTGTGATTTATTGTTCTCTAAACAGTTGGCTAAGGATGATGTTATGGTTGACTCAGCTCAATAGAGTAGCACTGAAGGGGATTAAAGGGCAAGCCATCATTCCCCCTTTCACCTCTTGGATAGTGGCAGTGCCCAGGTATGTGGGGACCTTCCTGTTCGTGGTGCTCTTGGCATTTTGTCATAGTCCATGGAAGATTTCCCAAGTCATTTTACCAGGGTAGATGTTGTTGAACTCAGTTCAGGACACCTGAATTTTATTGTCCTTGTTGTATTAACATGCCTGACCATTTGGACTCTCTTTAAGAAAGAGTGAGGAATCAACTTAGTAAATGAAGTCACCTTCTTAAGCTATTCAACAACAAGGAATTTGCTGTTGAAATCATTCAATCATGGATGAGCAGGTGGAGGAGGAGGAGATATGCTGATGATGTTCTCAAAGTTCCAGCCTGACTGAATTAACCAGGGGGAAGAGAGCACATACATAGTACCTTCCCCCCTATATTCTCTGATCTCTCCACAACATATTTGACCCATTTTATCTCTGAGTTGTTGACCAGCTACAAAGAAAAATGAACCTGACATGGGCAAGCAGAAACTGGTCAGAGGAAGACAGTGATTATGCCAAAACAGCAATGGAGTCTTGGTGATGAATCCTAAAATTCCATTTTTAGTCAATTTATAACACACATGGAAAGAGCCCTTGGGAAGTGAGGAAACTAATCTCTGGCTCTTGATCTTCCATTAAAGAATTGTGTGGTTTTGAAGAAAAACGGTTCGCCTTTATTCTTTGGGCCTCAGTTTCCTCATTTACAATAATAATAGCGAACATTTATATAGTGTTTTAAACTTTGCAAAGTACTGTACTACATTTCTTCACTTTGTCCTCACAATAACCCTATGAGATACGCACTCTTACTATTCCCATTTTACAAGTGAGGAAATAGACTGAGAGAAGTTAAATGACTTGCCCAGAGTCATTGATCTAGTAAAGTGTCTAAGGTAAGATTTGACCTCAGGTCTTTCTGAACATGTCACAGAGCAGTCATCAGATAACTGTATTACAGCATCCTAAGGTCCTTTCTGGTTCTGAATTTTATGAATCTGTGAATTATATTGTATTATGGCGGATAAAGGACTAGCCTTAGATGCAGAAAGATGTGTTCAAGTCTTGATTGTGGTGCATATTAGCTGTATGAGCCCAGGAATGTTTTTTGGAGGAAACATGAGTTCTATTTTTGGATATGTTGAATTTGAGTTGCCTATGGCAGGAATATCAATTTGGAAATGACCAATAGGTTGTGATGTAGAGCTGAACAGAGGCTAGATTATGGCTAGTTATGTAGACTTGGGGAGTCATCTGCATAGAGGTGATAGATAATTAAATGTATGGGAGCTAAGGTGTTTACCACATGATACAGAAAGAAAAGAGAGGAAGACCCTGGACAGAACTTTGAGATGAACTTGGTTAGAGTGTGTGATATGAACAATTATCCAGTGAGGATAATAAACCAATTATACAGAAGGAGCAGTCAGACAGGTAAGAGGGGAACCAAGAGGGAGCAGTGTTAGAAAACTCAAAAGAGGAGAGACTCTCCAGGAGAGGGTGATCAGTCATGCCAAAAGGGGTCAAGAACAATGAGAATTGACAAATGACTATCAGATTGAGCCATTAAGAAATAATTAGCAAGTTGTGAGAGAATAATTTCAGTTGAGTGATGAGACTGTAAGCTAGATTGCAAAATGCTGAAGATCTAATGAGAAGAGAGGATATGATTCTAGATGATTCTAGACAGCTTTCTTTCTCAGTGCTCTGGTAACCAGGGGTGCCCTGGAACCAGCTCTAATTAGCTTGGGAGAGCCAAGTCTTACATCTTCAGAGAGATCGTTTGTATCACACAAATTAGTAATGGCTACAAATCAGGGTCTGATTTGCTATTTTGTTCATTATTTAGATTTAAGAAAGTGTTGACGTGGGGCGGCTAGGTGGCGCAGTGAATAGAGCGCCGGCCCTGGAATCAGAAGGACCTGAGTTCGGAGCCGGCCTCCGACACTTAATCCGCACAAACAAAAACCTAGCCGTGTAACCTTGGGCAAGTTACTTAACCCCAATTGCCCTAAAGGGGCGGCTGGGTGGCGCAGTGAGTAGGAGCACCGGCCTCGGAGTTTGGATGACCCGAGATCAGATCCGGCCTCAGAAAATGAGCACCCACGCATAAATCAAATGACTAGCCGTGTAACCTTGAGCAAGTTACTTAACCCCAATTGCTTTAAAAAAAAAAAAAAAAAAAAAAGAAAGTGTTGACGATGCAAATTATTTGCATTAAATCTAAAACACTAGAGTAAAATCTAAAAAAGGCATACATTTATTATTTTTTTTGGAGAGCCTGGTTGTTAAACATTTATTAGTATACCCCCTGTTTTGCTCTATAAGCATTGCTTGAGTTTGGCTAGAATGCAGGAAAAGGTTCAGGGAGTAAAATCACCACCAGGCTGGAGGCTAAAGAGAGCAATAATGAAAGATGAGGACAAGGATGAGGATGACAATAGGCATTTACATAGAACTTTAAGGTTTGGAAAGTTTTACATCCATTATGTCATTTGAAATTCACAACACCCTTGGAGACAAATTACTCTGACTTGAACTAGGGTAGAAATTCACAGAAACATTAAGAAACAACTGAGATTCCCCAGAATAGGGTTAAAGGACTAAGCCAGTCAACTTGAAAGTTATTCTGATGGGAAGTGCTTATTAGATTAAAACCTTGATTGATGTCTTCAACGAAACAAATAATTTGGTAGGGCCTAGGAACAGAGAAACAATAATGAAGCAAATTCTGTCTTCAAGGAACTTATGTTCTCCTTGGGACCTATAATGGATAAACAGACACACAAAACACAGGGCAAGGAGTGAAGGGGTCAAAAGAGGGATCTGACAGAGTTCTGATAATGCACAGGAGGTGAGAGCACTGAATAGAATAGCCAGCATTTATGGAGCATTTCAAAGTTTGCAAAGTGTATTATGAATTTTATCTCATATCATCCTCATAACAACCCTGGGAAGTAGGTGTTATCATTATTCCCATTTTATGGCTGAAGAAATTGAGGTTAAGTGAGGATAAATTCTGTGGCCATACTCATAAAGTTCATAAGTCTCTGAGACTGGATTTGAATTGAGGACAAAAATGTGAGGACATAAAGTATTAATGCAGTCAAAAAATATTTCTGTGAATGAGTTTCAATGATTCAACTTTATAACAATTGTAAATAAACTCGTTAAATTTTTCTGGTCAATGAGAGCATTTGGATTTTTTTTTAAAAGTAAGTTTCTCAGGGTGGCTAGGTAGCACAATGAATAGAGCACCGGCACTGGAGTCAGGAGGAGCTTAGTTCAAATCCAACTTCAGACACTTAACAGTTACTAGCTATGTGACCCTGGGTAAGTCACTTAACCCCAATTTCCCTGCCTTCCCCCCTTCAAAATGCAAAAAATAAATAATTTTCCTATTGATGGCAACTAAATGGTGTTTGTAGCATTTTTATCATATGGTAGATTCCATCCATTCATTATACTTTTATAACTGAATTGTCCTACATGCAAGTACATATTTTTTAAATGTCTGTTTTCTGCACTGTTCCCGTGAGTTTGCTATTAAAATATATTAAATTATAAAAAAGGGGGGTGGAGCCAAGATGGCGGAGTAGAAACAGCTCATCCAAGCCACTCTGCCCCCATATTCCCCCCAAACTATGTAAAAGGGGACTCTGAACAACTTCTGGAGCCCCAGCACCCACAGAACGACAAAGAGAAGCTAACCTCCCACTGAGGACAGCCCAGCAGCCCTGCAGGAAGGACCAGCGCAGCAGTCTGGGACCTGGCAGTGCGCAGCAGGCAGACTGCAGGAGCTGAGCCAAGCCCAGGTCCACATGAGCCGAGGTTTTAGCCCCAGGGCGGCAGGGCCAGCAGCCAGCTGGAGGAACCCCAGAACACCAGGAGCTGTGGCGACTCCAGAATTATCAACATAGACTTGCCTAGGACAAAGTAAGAGGTTAGTGTCCTATGGACTTCGGGACTGGTATTAGGGAATGCATCGGCTCCCTCCCCTGGGGGCTAGAAGCCACTGAGGACAAACGCCATTTTGTAGTTTTCAGAGGCAGCTCCCGCTCCCAGCCTGCAAATCTGTAGGGAGATCCAGCGATCAGTCTTGGGGGGTAATCGCTCTTGCTTTAACCTCCCTGGATCTCGATTGTGATCTAGGGTGGAAGTTGTGGGTGGGTTTACAGCTTGCCAGAAACGGAAGTTGCCCCCCACACGTTTGGGACGAAAATTCCTCTATCTGGCCTTAAAGCCATAGTGTGCCAACAAGCCCAAAAGTCAAGTAATTAAGCGGCAACATGCCAAGGCAAAGGAAACAGAAAAATGCAACCCTAGACTCCTATTTTGGGGGCATAGAGCAGGAAAAGGACTGTGAGGTCAGAAGTCCTGCTCCAAAAGCCCCAGGGGAAACATGAGCGGGGTGCAGGCCATAGAGGACCTTAAGAAGGACTTTAAAAATCAAATAAGAGAAGTGGAGGAAAAATTGGAAACAGAAATGAGAAGGATGCAGGAAAAGTATGAAATGAGGGTCAACAGCCTGACTGAGGAAAACAACACCTTAAAAAATAGACTAACTCAAATGGCAAAGGAGGCCCAAAAGGGCAATGAGGAGAAGAATGCCTTAAAAAGTCGAATTTGCCAGATGGAAAAAGAAATCTCAAAAGCTCACTGAGGAGATTCATTCCTTCAGAGTTAGACTGGAGCAAATGGAAGCTAATGACTTTATGAGAAATCAAGATGCTATTAAGCAGATCCAAACAAACGAAAGATTAGAAGGCAATGTGAAATATCTCATGGGAAAAACCACTGACCTGGAGAATAGATCCAGGAGAGACAATTTAAAAATTATTGGACTACCTGAAAGCTATGATCAAGGAAAGAACCTAGAAATCACCCTTCAAGAAATTCTCAAGGAAAACTGCCCTGATGTTTTAGATCCAGAGGGCAAAATAGAGGTTGAAAGAATCCACCGATCACCTCCTGAAAAAGATCCCAAAAAGAAAACTCCCAGGAATATTATAGCCAGGTTGCAGAATCCCCAGATCAAGGAGAAAATACTCCAAGCAGCCAGGAAGAAACAATTTCAATATTGTGGAAACACAATCTGAATAGCCCAGGACCTGGCAGCTTCTACACTGAGGGAAGGAAGAGATGCCTGAGAAGGTAATCAGGGAAAAGAAATCAAAAGGAACTTATCAAAGTTGAACTATTTACATTCCTATATGGAAAAGCGATAACTGTGACTGATAATATCTTTCTCACTATGGAAATAATGGAAGGAGGGGGTGTGGTCATATGAATACATATGTGAATGTGTGTGTATATGGTTACAGTTATATATGGATAGAGGGCATAGGTTGAATTTGTTGGGAAGGGAGAATACTCAAGGGATGAAATTATGAGGTGAGAGAGGAAAGTGGCAAGAGGAGATGGGGAGAGACAGGGTAGTGTAAACTATCCCATGCAGAAGAAGCAGGGGGAAGTGGTTGCAAAAGAGGGGGAGAATAAGGAAGGCTAAAAAGGCAAAACCACATTCACATTGAATTTGGTTCAGGGAGAAAATGACATACATACTAAATGGGATATCTCAACCTGCAGCAGGATGGGGGGAAGGGGGATGGGAGGGGGGATGATGGATGGGAGGGCATCCTTGGGGTGAGGGGAGGTTGGAGGTACCCACTATAGAAGAGGGACAGGATCATGTAGGGAATGGACCAGGTGGGGGTGGGATGAGTGGGAGGGAATTATAAACAGCCTTGTACAATATATCTACTATGATAATGTTTTGCATAGCTAGACATGTACAACATATACTGAATTACTTATCTCCCCAGAGGGAATGGGTGACAAGGGAGGAAGAAAATGGATCTGAAATTCGAGGTCTTAACATTAAATGTTTCAAATATATATAAATACTATTATTAATACTCTTTTACTTGTAATAGGGAGATAAGATGTGCAGGCATTGGGACACAAAGCCTCACCTTCCTCTAATGGAAAAGTCGATGGGGGTATGGGAAAAGGTATGGGAGAGAGCAGATTGGAGGAAGCGATATCTTGTGGGACTACTATTCTGGGAGGTTGGGTAGGGGAATAATGGGGGGAAAATGATTGGAACTCAAAATCTGGCGGAAATGAATGATGTAAAACAGAAGTTAAAGCATTTGTTTAAAAAAAATTATAAAAAAGGCACTCTATTTACTGTGCCACTTAGTTGGGGGTGGGGCATGTGGGAGGTGAAAGGAAGAGGCAAATACTATCTTGAAGGATAAAGGAAGACTTTACTTACTAAGAGGATCCTTGAATTGAGATAAGGATTCTGCTAGGTGAAGATGAAGAGGAAGTATATTCCAGGAGATGATTAGTATAAATGTATGGAGGCAAAAAGTGTCATGTCAGGTTTTTGGAACAGCAAGCATTCCAATTTACCTGGGAAACAGAGTATATGAAAGGGGGTAATAAAGATAAGAGAATTAGGTTGGAGTCAGATTGTGGCAGTAGTCCTTGAATGCCAGGCTAAGAAGTTTGCAATTTATTCTAGAGTAATACGAAACTACTGAGGCTTAGGAGAATGCCATGGTTAAACTGATGCTTTAGGAAAATTGTTTTGTCATCTTGCAAATAATAGACTGGGAAGGGAAGAGAATGGAAGCAGAAAAAAAACTAATAAAGAGGCAATTACAGTAGTCCAGGGCAGAGATGATAAAGGTGGTGACTGTGTGAGTACAAAGAAAGGAATGGGCACAAAATGTGGGACACTAATTCATTGTTGGTTGAAATGTTAACTGATCTAACCATTTTGGATAGCAATCTAGAATTATGCTCAAAGAGTTATTAAACCACCTGTACCATTTGACCTAGCAATACCACTACTAAGTCTATTTTGAAAGATGATTAAGGAAAAAGGAAAAGAACCTAGACATTCTAAAATGTTCATAGCAGTTCTTTTTGTGTTGGCAAAGAACTGGGAATTGCACATATGCCCATCAATTGTGGAATGGCTGAACAAGTTGTAGTATGTGATTGTGACGGATTCTGCTGTACCATAAGAAATGATTAGCTCTAAAAAAACAAAACAAAAAAGAGAGAAAATAGTCTAAAATAAATTAATTTATTAAAAGAGGAAAAGAGCTCAATGATCAAAAACATAAGAAGACTTGTATGAAATGATGAAGAACAAAATGAGATGAAGGGAAAATTGTGTACAGTAAAGGCAATATTGTTTTAACAACAACTTTGAGTAAGTCCTTTTGACTATACAAAAATTAGCAATAAAGAACATATGAAGAAAGACGCTATCTGCATACAGAGGAAGGACTGCTAACTAGAAGTACGTATAGAGTTATTTTACATGTATATACCTATTTATGTCTAATGGTACCCTTCTCTAATGTGGGAGAGAGGGGGTAGGAATAAAAAAAAGGAAAAAAGAAATGTACATCATAATTGTATTATGTCTCTAAAAGCCGTAGCAAGATATATACAATAGATTTGCAGATTCATGGGCAATTATCCTTTTTATTACACTATATTATGGAAATGCTTGTTTTTTTCATAAATTAAAAATAAAATAAATTTAAAAAAACAAGATGTGTTGTAAAGGTTAAAAAAATCAACTGAGGTTGGATATGGGGAGAAAAGAAGGAAGTACCAGTGATAACTCTGGAGTTTGCAACCTCAGATTCAACAGACATAGGGAAGTTTGAAGGAGCAAGGGGTCTGAGGGGTAAAGTGATGACTAGGAGATACTCATAGGCCATTTATGCTGTCCACACAATTGGAAATATAGGATTAGATCTAATTCAGGAGAGAGATTAGGACTGGGCATCTAGATCTAGCAGTTACTTGTTTTAGAAATTATAGTTGGGGCGGCTAGGTGGCGCAGTGAATAGAGCGCCGGCCCTGGAATCAGAAGGTCCTGAGTTCGGAGCCGGCCTCCGACACTTAATCCGCACAAACAAACACCTAGCCGTGTAACCTTGGGCAAGTTACTTAACCCCAATTGCCCTAAAGGGGCGGCTAGGTGGCGCAGTGAGTAAGAGCGCCGCCTCGGAGTTGGGATGACCCGAGATCGAATCCAGCCTCAGAAAATGAGCACCCACGCATAAATAATGACTAGCCGTGTAACCTTGAGCAAGTTACTTAACCCCAATTGCTTTAAAAAAAAAAAAAAAGAAATTATAATTGAAGATATTATAGAGAAAGAAGAGATGAGAGTCCAGAGCAGAGTCTTGGGGGATATCCATACTTAAGAGGTTGCAGATTGGATGGTGACAAAACAAAGGAGACTAATATGGAGAGTTCAAATTTAGTTGGAAGAGATCTTGAAAATTATCTAGTCCAATATCCCACCCAATACATAAATTGTCTTTATAGCATCTCCCCCTCCCCATGGCCAAAGTATCTGTTCATCTTTTGAGTATCTTCAATGATGGGGGACTCACTACTAGTATGAGGCATCCCCTACTATCTTCCGTCAGTCATGAATATTGGAATAATCTTTCTTATGTTAAAAGAAAATATTTCTTCCTATAACTTCAACCCATTGGTCCTAATTCTGTCCCTGGAACCATACAGAATAAATAAATCTAATTCTTCTTCCATAGGAAATACTCTCAAATATTTTCAGATAGCTACTGTGTCTCTCAAGTAGATGTTTCACTGTTAGATGGCACAGTGGATAGAACTTTGGGCTTGGAATCAGGAAGACTCATCTTCCTGAGTTCAAATCCAGCCTCAAATACTTTCTAACTGGTTAAGTCACTTGAATCCATTTGCATCAATTTCTTCATCTGGAAAATGAGAAGGAAATTATAAATCTCTCCACTATTATTTGCCAAAAAGAATCCTAAATAAGGTCACAAAGAGTTGGATATGACTGAAAAGACTCAACAACGACCATGTCTCTCAGAACCTATCTTCATTCTAGTTCTTTTAGCTATTCCTCATGGGAGTAGTTTTAGTTTTCCTTATTATCTTGATTGCCGCTTAGGTATATTCCAGTTTCCCAGTGGTTTGATTGCTATGTTATGTCAAATATGTGGACACTCCCTTCAATGGTACACATTAAAATCCATGTATACCTTCTCATCCTTCTCAATTCTTGTGCATGTCCTCCCAGAAATCTTTCATAGAAGATCTATTAAAAATGTTGTAGTCCTTCCTTTAGTTCTCCCAATATTCCCTGGGTACTAATATCACATTTTAGCTACCTATCTGCTATCTTTTGTGCTTGCTTCAGGGCCAGCCCACTCTTTTTTCTGATCATATATATCTTAGATGACATTTTAAAATGAACTTTTTATTGATAACACAAATAACAACAACAGTGGCTGAAGTTTATATGAGAAAGGCAGAATGGTATAATGGTTAGCTAACCTGGAATCCAAGAAGACCTGAGCACCGGTCCCATCTCTGACACACACATTAACTGTGAGACCCTGGGCAAGTCATAACCTCTCATTGGTCTAGGAAACTCCATGAAATTATTTTTCAGGAAAAAAAAAACCTAACTTACATTTATAAAAGGAGTTTTCTCAGCAGGAAATTCCTTATACTAGTAAAATCACAGGACTAGTACCTATTACACACACACACACACACACACACACACACACACACGTGTGTATGTATATATGCATATGTATATGTGTATGTATATTTGTATGCATATTTAACGTGCGTAAATATGTGTATATGCATACATATATGTATACATATGTATGTATATATAATTTGATACAACAACTCTGTATTAGGTTATTATCCCTATTTTACAGATGAGAAAACAGACAGTGAGTGAAGATAAGTGATTTGACCAAGGTAACACAGTAAGTAGTAGTAAGTAGTTTCAAAATCAGATTTTCCTGACTCCACGTCTATCTATATCAACCCTTCATATATTTTGTTTATAAATCACCTATATTTCCCAATGTATTCTTTACCATTTTTTCTTTCTCTGCTGCTGTGAAAAGAGTTGTAATGAAAAGTTAGACATATATGGGACCTTCATTTTTATATGGACCTTTTTGTATATATTTATTAATGGTATTTTTGTATCAGAGGTAGAGCCATTTTAGTGACATTCTTCATATGGTTCCATATGCTTTCTATAATTGTTAGACTATTTCTAGCTCTATTAACAATTCATTTGCGTCACTTTTTTTTTCACAAAACCTTTGATGTTAACTGTCCCACTCTTTGTTATCTTTGCCCATTTGTGGAATATAAGGTAATACCTCAAAGGTTTTTTTTTATTTACATTTCTCTTAGTATCAAGTATATTAAGCATTTTTTCATGTGGTTGTTAATAGTTTGTAATTTTTGTAGAATTTATGCTAAGCCATAAAAAACATAGGCAAAGAAAGAGCAGAAATTCTGTCTATTTGTAGACTATACTGAAAACAAAGGATGCAGCATCATGTAGTGGAGATGGGGTCAGGCTTGACATCAAGAAGATTTAAGTTCCCATTCTACCTTTGACAGCATACTAGTTGTGTGACTGTGGAATCCCTTAACTTATCCATGCCCCAGGCAATTCTCTAAAACCATGGGATGCAGGCAAATTGCTGATCTGCATCACTGTGGGAAATTCCCACAGCAGGAATATATTGTGTGGATGAAATCATTTGTCTTGACCCCCCAAAATCAACAAATTAATATTGATACATTGAATAAAATGTGTAGACACTCATGGAAAAATTTTAGTGATCTTGATAACAATAATAATAATAATAAAGTGAAAAATAAATTTATAAAAACAATGAAATGATTGAATCAAAGATAATATGACCAAATACTACATATTTGAATCTGTAGAATTTTGTCAAAGCAGTATACCCAGGTACATTCATAAGGAAGAGAGAAAACAAATGAAATGAATCAATGAAAAAATATTAAGTACTTACTATAGGCAAAACCCCCCAACAAACTGTACTCAGATCTAGGTATACAAATGGAGACGCAAAACAGTCCTTGATATCTAGGACCTCATATTCTAATGCAGGAGACAACATACGTAAGATGTTTTAGCAGCAAGTCAGATGGATAGGTCCAATAGTCCTTAGGGTGCTGAAGCAAAGCAGATTATAAACAGCTCTAGACCAAAACATTTAAGAATCTAAAAGAAACAAATGATTACCTATGTAAGTATAAAATACCCACATTTTAAAAAAGATATAAACAACTTAAATAGACCAGTCTTAAAAGGAAACCAATAAGAAATTTTCCTGTAAAAGACATCAAGTCCCAGTGAACCTACACTTAAATTATTTGCTTGTATATGAACTTCTTTTGTTCAATTAAATTTCACAAGCATTTATCAAGTTCCTATTATGTGCCGAACCATTTGTAAGGTGATAAAGGTACAAAGTCAAAAAACTGTGTTCCCTACCTTCAAAGAGCTTACATTCTTCTAGGGAGAAATAATGTGTACATAGAAAAGTTAATATATATAATATAATAAATATATTATATTATTATAATATGTTATATTATAATAATATAATAAATATATTATATTATTATAATATGTTATATTATAATAATATAATATAATAAAAGTTAATATATAATATAATAATACATACAAAGTTAATACAAGGTAATTCTAGAGGAACAGGGTCTCCAACAACTAGTGGGACTCAGGAAAGGCCTCATGTAGGAGCAGACTTCTCTAGGTAGTTAGGAATTCCAAGAAGCAGAAGTGTGGAGGCAATGCATTTGAGGTAGAAGGGACATAGCCTGAACAAAGGCACAGAGAAGGGAGAAAGAATTTTGTCTATGGTGAATAGCAAGCAGCAAGTTTGGCTGAAAAAAGAGTATATGAAGGGGAGTAACGTGAAACCAATCTGGAAAGTCAAGCTGGAGATCAAATGTGAAGAACCTTAAAGACTTGAGTTTGGAAATTATCTTAGTGACAAGAGGGAGCCACTGAAGCTTCTTGAGGAGGAGAGTTGCATAGTGCTTCAGAAATATCAGTCTGTTAACTGTGAAGAGTCAGGAATTAAAAATGGGAAAGACTGGATATAACAGTTTTGGAAAGAGGTGATGGAGGTCTGAAGTAGAGTGGTGACCAGGTGCATAGAGAGAAGGGGATAGATGCTCTGAGAAATGCTGTGAAGGGGGAACTGACAAGACTTGACAACTTATTAGATGGGGTGAAGGAGAAAGAAGAGTGAGAAAAAAGAGGGATTTCAGGAGACAGGTGCTGGTAGAAGTTTCAGAGAAGTCAATTTTGGATCAATGAAAGGAAAATATTTCTTGTTGATAGAACTGTCCAAAACCTCAACTGGCTGCCTGGGTGGGGCTATACATACCCCTCCCCCCACATCATTCTGGTAATCTTCCAACTAAGGCCAGATGATACCTGCCAATGATATTGCAGTTTATTCTGTTCTGGGTATCATTTGAACTAGACACCTTCTGGAGCATCCTCCAGTTTTGAGAGTCTCTAATTCTCAAGAACAAACCAAGTGCATAACATCACACAAGTGCACTAAGATGGTAAGAAACAAAGGAAATACTATGTGATGTTTGTAGGGAAAGGTTGTTGGAGAGAAAGGCAGGAAAGAATCAGCCCATAGAATGTAGGTTGGGCTTTACAAATGGATACTTTTCAGACAGAAAGGGGAACATGAATCTTTCCAGGAATAGGGAAGAGTGTGAACACTGGCATTCAAGTGGGAAAGCTCAGGGATGATGGACCTGGATGCAAATCCGTCCTTTAATACCTACCACGTGCTTTGTGAATATCATATAAGCTCCCTGGGTCTTGATTTTCTAATCTATAAAATGAAGGTGCCTAAGGTCCATTTTAACTATACGGTAATGTTTTAAAGGTAGAAGTAGTCCAGTCTGTGAGGGGTATAGCATTTGTGGAGGGCAGAAATATAATAAAAACCTTGATAAGTCAGGTGCTTCCAGATGGTATAGGTCCTGTGGTACTAATACAAGGAGTTTAAATTTTACTTGATAGTCAAGAAGGGATCTTTAAAGATTTTGAGTATGATCAGTTCTATTTAAATGGAAGATTATTCTGGTAATGTTTTGAAGACTGGACAGGGAGAACAATGGGTGATAGTGATAGGAAAAGAAAAGAGACAGACCCAAAAGAGGATGCGGAGATCAAGGTGATGCAATTTAATCATTGATTGGGTATGAGAAGTTTCAAACATGAGGAACTGAGTGAATGCTGATGCACTTGACAGATATAGTAAAAATAGTCAAAAGGAGAAGCAGATTTAGTAGGAAAGATACAAGGATATTATCCTATGGATAGTCTTGAGTTCAGAAGAGAGGTCAGAAGTCCGTGCTTCAGTTTCCTGACCTATAATTCAGGGATAATTTAATTCAATTCAAATAATTAATTCTGGGGACATCTATTAAGTGGTTGCTATATATAAGGTACTTTGCTAAAAACCAGAGAACCTTCCAAATGTATCTTCTAGGGATACTGTGAATAACTGCTAATGAAAATAACTATAAATTTATTTATGAGATCAAAAGTTATTTCACAGATGCTGTCCAACAATACCCACATGTGGATGAATCATTAAAAAGTACTTTATGAGCTCTGAAAAACTGAGGCTGCATTTTAACGGCCATGGTGCATGGTTTGGAATGAAGAAACCCTTATTGTGAGATAAACAGATGAGTTGCTTTTGTGACTTATGTTTGGTCAAAGGTGGGAGGCAGTATGGTGTACAGGAGAGAGGGTTGGATAGAGATTTACAAAGACCCAGGGTTTAAATCCTGGCTCTGCCAACTACCAACTGTGTCATTTTCAGCAAGTCATTTTACTTCCCTTTGTCTTAGTTTTCCATTGAACCAGCCCACCACCACCTCCCCTGACCTCCCCATGGAGTTAGCTCAGGGCCCTGAACCCAAGAGCCTTGGGAATAACAGTCCCTCCAGACCTCTGGTCTTGCTTTCAGCCTAGCCCCTGTAGCCATCATCTGGAAAAGCAACTTCTGTGGAGAAGGGGGAAGCCATACCCACCACTTGGCACCTATGGAGTCTTCCCTCACCTACAGAGCAAGCAAGGCAATCTAGCTAAAGCAACAAGATACATTGAGGGAGTGACAGGAGACAGTATGTACCAGACAAGTCAAACCAGCATCAACGCCTTGGCCACCACTTCCACCATGACACTGATGGAAATGGACTGGACCCTGGACCCAAGAGCCTTGGGAATAGCTGTGATTTTCAGGTCATTGGTTCTGCTTCTACATGGGGAGAAATAACTGTGGAGAAGGGGACCACATTCTTTGCTAAAACCAACTGTTGATCAACTCCCAATGTTGGGCAGTTAAGTCTCAAAGCCTTGAAACTGGCAGCACCTCCTTCCAACTGATTATAGATCCTGCTTTCGGCCTAGCCATCATCTTGGGAAGCAACAACCATGTTGATGAAGTTCTGTTAATTGTTTCTATGGGTGCTCTACCCCAGGCTACTGAAGAGCCAGAAAACGAATTCTTGCCATTAAAGTATTTGGCATTGCCAAACAGCTCAACATTAGGAACAGAAAGGATTTTATCAGTGGAAGTGACATTAAAGATAAGATATTTATATCTACTTAGCCACTGTACCTAAGGACCATGAAACCTTTGCCTCTGACTTCTTGGCTAAAACTTTCTATGTGTATTATCTCTTCCATTAGAATGCAAACTTCTTGAGGGCAAGGTCGATCTTTATTTTTATTTGTATACCACATATTTTATACATAATAGGTATTTGAGAAATGCTTTTAATAATTCATTCATCATCATCATTAATTTATTAATCTGTTAAATCAGGGAGTTGGACTAAATAATCTTTAAGATTCATCAAAATAAGCTTTTTAAGAATTAGCCACTTAGGAACATCTCTTTTCTATACTGACAAAGTATTCTAAATGTTAGCTAGTCTTGTCGAGTATAATTGAGCATTCCATAAATTAATAGAAATCCAAAGTTACAACTGGAGTTGAGGATGGAAGGAGTAGGTTTGTAATGGGATTTGGAAAATGTTTGGGGAAGGGGAATAAAAACAAACAAAAAAAAACTTAAGAAGGGCTCAGGGAGCTGAGGGGGATAAGAATGGGAAAAAATAGGATGATAGATGGATTTAAAAGACTAAGGCCCTACAATATGTGAAGATGTAAAGAAATGATCAGAGGCAAATAGAATCCTGGTTCTCAAAGTCATATATCTTTATTGAACCCACCATTACCAATACATGTGAAGAAATGGCCCCAGTAGATTTGGTGTACAACAGAAATTAAGTGGAAGAACCATCCTAAATAAGCAAGAGGCTATGATTTCATTGAAAGATAGTTGTCTTCCTTCTTGGAGTTATTTCTTCTTTCTCCATACTTAAACTTTTCAATACTGCTTAAGTATTTAAAAACTTATTTTATTTGAAATGTTTTGATATTGAGGTATTGAAATCTATTATTTTTCTATTTCTTCTTATAAGATTTAGCTTTTCCTTATTAATTTAGCTGCTGTGATATTTAGTGCATGTATATTATATAAATTCAAAATCAAGATGCTTTTGCTATTAATAGTACATCTCAAATATGGCATAATCTCCATCTTAATTCTTTCTAGTTGGATTCAGTTTTTGGTACATAATGACTACAACTCTCTATTTGCTTGAGCCAAGCAATGTATGACATATTTTAACCTATTCTTTGTACTTTTTTTTACATTAGATGTGTCCTTTGGATAACATAATACTAGATGCAGACTTTTTAAAAGTCCGTTTCATAACCATTTTAAAAAGGATCCAATTTATTTATATGTAACACCATAACTATTATATTTAACTTAGGTTATAAACTTCCCCCTTAACTGTTACTCATTTAGTCAGAAGAGATTATCAATTGAGTCTCATTTATGTTTTTAAAGTGAACAAAAAAGACCAAAGGGCTATAAAATTGTGCATACAAAGCCCAGCAATACCACTTATAGGGCTGTATCCCAAAGAGATCATCAAAATGGGAAAAGGACCCACATGCACAAAAATATTTATAACAGTTCTTTTTGTGATGGAAAGAATCAGAAATTAAGGTTATGCCCATCAAGTGGGGAATGACTGAACAAGTTGTGGTATATGAATGTAATGGAACACTATTGTGCTATAAAAAATGATGAGCAGGCCAACTTCAGAAAAACATGGAAAAATTTATATGAATTGATGCTGAGTGAAATGAACAGAACCAGGAGAACAATGTACACAGTAACAGCCACATTATGTGATGACTGACTTTGACAGACTTAGCTCTTCTCAGCAGTGCAAATATCTAAGACAACTCCAAAAGACTCATGATGAAAAATTCCATTCACATCTAGAGAAAGAACTTTGGAGTCTCAATGCAGATGGAAGAAGACTATTTACTTTCCTTTTCTTTTGTTGTTGTTCAGTTTCTTCTTTCTCATGATTCTTTCCATTAGTTCTAACTCTACATCATGATTAATGTGAAAATATGTTTAATATGAATATCTAAGTAGAGCCTATATCAGATTGCACATTGTCTTTGGGAAGGGGGAGCAGAGGGAGGGAGAGATAATTTTAAACTCAAAATCCCATGGAAATGAGTATTGAAAAATTTTTTAAATAAATAAATTAATTATATTAAAAAAATAAGAAAAGTTATATTTTTTTAAAATGCATTGAAAAAGACTCAGGAAAGCTTTTTGTCCTAATATTATTAAAAATGACTTCAGAAAAGCGCCCCCCCCCCAAATAAAGTGAGCAAAAGTAAACAAAACTAAAAAAGAGAATCTCCATTTGATTTCTAAAACTTTGGGGCTCTTTCTTTGTAAGGAAAGGTGGAAGAACAAAGAGAGCTTCAAGCTCAGAAGTAAAGGGGTATTAGAAATTTGACCAAATTTTTACCAGTACCCATTATATCTGGAGATTTTTAGGGGCTGTGACTCCAAAAAGGGTCATGCCAAAGGTGTGTAGGTACAACCTATGTGGCATGGCACTGAACTGGATAAACTTATTGATTTCAACAGGTACCCCCAAATACCGCATGGGGTGTCCTATGTCAATCATTGGGAAGGTATTTGTGTAAGGTCTCAATAACAAAGGAGTTAACAATTTAATGGGTTGGAATAAGCCTGGGGTAGATTTGAAAGAAGAGAACCAGTTGGGTTGGAAAGGTGAGCTCATGCATGAAAAAAAAAATCATAACTCTGCGGTTCACCTCAGATTACAAGGCATCTGCTAATTTTCATTTCAAGTAGTAGAGCATATTATAAGAAGGTGTGACTTAATTTTGATTGACTGAGTATCAGGCAATGTAATTAAATTTACTACACCTATTCTCAAGGCAAACAAACATCCTAGCAATTAACAAGGATGGGAGAGCTGGTTCAGATCTAATCTTAAAAGCAGATGATAATTAGAGACAATAAGTTCCTGACTGGTGTATCACAGAAAATAGAAGATTTCAATTTTCTCTTCTATTAGGTCAACAATGTGTTTGTTGTCAGTGGTGAGAAAATGCAAAGTTTTCTGTGGGAGTGGGTGAAGACATTTTAGAAATGGGAGGCTGCTAACTAGGCTTTCCTGTGCCTCTTACCTTCATTGTTCTAGCATTCCAAACTCATATTGCTCTGATCAGCCACAGTCTAATTCATTGTAACTTGACTCAAACATAGTTTGTCATCTTGATTCTCTTCGAGAACAAAGGACAACAACCAACCAACCTTCTTTGTAAACTTTTTATCTGGACCAGAAAACATGAAGGAAGGGATTAAGGGGAAGGGATCTAGCATTTATTAAATACCTACTATGGCCAGGCATGGTATATTTTTAAAATTTTTTAGTTTACGTCATTCATTTCCACAGGAGTTTGAGTTATAAATTTCCCCCCATTTTTCCCCTACCCACCACCCCAAAACTAAGATCCCACTGAATATCCCCTCCCCCAATCTGCTCTCACTCATATCTTCCCCTCATCCCCTCCCTCTGTCTTTCCAATAGGGCATGGTGGATATCTATGATACAGTTCCTGTATATCTTATTTCCCAGTTGCATGTAAAATAATAATAATAATAATAATAATAATAATAATAATAGTAATATATTTTAAACATTTGATTTGAAACCTTTGAATTCCAGATTCTTTCCCTACCTCTCTCATCACCCACCCTTACTAGGAAGATAAGCAATTCAGTATAGGTTGTACATGTGTAGCTATGCAAAACATTTTCATAGTGGATATATTGTGAAAGGCTGAATATATTTCTCTCCATCCTATCCCACCCCTACTAGTTCTATTCTCTACTTTAATCCTGTCCCTTTCCAAAAGTGGATGCTTCCAATTTCCTTCCCCGCCACCCTGCCCTCCCTTCCATCATCCACCCTCTCATCCCCTTACCCCCTATTCTTCTGTAAGGTGAGATACCATATTTAGTGTGTATGCCATTCCCTCCTTAACCTAATTGAATGAGAATAAGATTGACTCATTCCCTTTTGCCTTCCTGTTCTTCCCCTCCATTATAACAGTTTTCCCTTACCTCTGCTATATGAGATAATTTACCCCATTCTGTCTCTCCCCATCTCCTCTCATTATATTCCTCTCATCTCTTAATTTCACCTTTTAAGTATTATCCCTTCCTATTCAATTGATCCTGTGCCCTCTGTCTATGTATAACTGTATATATATATATATATATACACACACTCACATATGTATTCATGTGCCCATATAACCTTCTATATAGACATATATGTATGTATATACACATACATACATATATACATATATGTATGCATATGTATACATATACATATATATATATGCATACATTTCTATTCCCTTCAACTAATTCTCCTACTGAGAAAAGTTTCATAAGTTGCAATTATCATTTTTCCATGTAGGCATGTAAGAAGTTCAATTTTGATAAGTTTCTTATGATTTCTTTTCCCTGTTTACTTTCTCATGTTTCTTTTGCCTCTTGTATCTGAATGTCAAATTTTCTATTCAACTCTTGGTTTTTTCACCAAGAATGCTTGAAAGTCCTCTATTCCTTTGAATGACCATATTTTCCCCTGAAACATGATACTCAGTTTGGCTGGGCAGGTGATTCTTGGTTTTAATCCCAGCTCCTTTGACATCCAGAATATCATATTCCAAGCCCTTCCATCCTTCAGTGTAGAAGCTGCCAGATCCTGTGTTTACCTGATTGTGTTTCCATAGTATTTAAATTGTTTCTTCCTGGCTGCTTGTAATATTTTCTCCTTGATATGGGAACTCTGGAACCTGGCTATAATATTCCTAGGAGTTTTCTTTTTGGGGTCTTTTTTAGGGGTGGATAGGTGGATTCTTTCAACCTCTATTTTGCCCTCTGGTTCTAAAACATCAGGGCAATTTTCCTCGAGAATTTCATTTTTTTTCTTATTTTTTTTAAACAATTGGGGTTAAGTAACTTGCTCAAGGTTACAAGGCTAGTTATTTTATGTGTGGGTGCTAATTTTCTGAGGCAGGTGCTCCCAGCTCCGGAACTGGCACTCTTACTGTGCCACCTAGCCACCCCCTTGAGAATTTCTTGAGGGATAATTTCTAGGTTCTTTTTTTGAGCATGGCTTTCAGGTAGTCCGATAATTTTTAAATTATCGCTATTGGATCTATTTTCCAGGTCAGTGTTTTTTCCAATGAGATATTTCACATTGCCTTCTATTTTTTCATTTGTTTGGATCTGTTTTATAGAATCTTGATTTCTCATAAAAGTCTCTAGGTTCCATATGCTCCAATCTAATTCTGAAAGAATGATTCTCTTCGGTGAGCTTTTGAGATTCTTTTTCCATCTGGCAAATTCAGCTTTTAAGGCATTCTTCTCCTCATTGGCTTTTTGAGCCTCTTTTGCCATTTGAGTTAATCTATTTTTAAGGTGTTATTTTCCTCAGTCAGGTTGTTGACTCCCATTTCATAATTTTCTTGCATCATTCTCACTTCTCCTCTCAATTTTTTTCTCCACTTCTCTTATTTGGTTTTCAAAATCCTTCTTAAGCTCCTCTATGGCCTTTAAGCAACATGTTCTTTTGATGGAAGTGTCTGATGCAGGAGTTCTGACTTCATTGTTTTCCTCCTGTTCCATGCCCTGATCCCTTTTGCAGACAAAAGAAATCCAAAATCAGATGTATGTGCTTTCCTTGCTTCCCTTGATTTCTCATGTTGCCACTCAATTACTTGACTTTTGAGCTTTTTGCCACAGTAGAACTCTGCTACTGTAGAGGAGAGCTTTGTCACAATTGCCAGGGTTTTCCTCAGCTGCTAGAGATATTAGTTGGGTGCCCTCTCTGAAGCCTCCACATTCTCTGGCACACTGGTCATGCACTTTAGGGCCTCTTCCCCAGACAGTGATCTAGATCCAAGCAGGTTAATGCAAGAGTGACTACCCCTAAGACTGGTTGCTTGGTCCCCCTACAATCTGCAGGCCCAGAGCTCTGAAGCAGTCATTTGGCAGTGACTGGACAGCAGCTGCCTCAGCTGCTTCTCCCACCAGGGGGCAAAGGCTGGACCACTCTCCCGGACTCCCAGGTCCCAAAGTCCACACTGCACTGACCTCTCACTTTGTCCTTAGCATCTATGGGTTGATTATTCTGAAAACCACCACTGCTGCTGGTGAACTGAAGTCCCTCTAGCCAGGGGGGTCTGGTTGTGTACGCCCTGAGGCTAAAACCGATGGCTGGCTCAGGGCTGGGCTTGGCTCCCAGAGTACTGTGCTGGCCCCTTCCTGCCAGCCTGCTGGACTGTCTTCAGCAAGAGGTTAGCTTCTCTGTGTCATTTTGTGGGTTCTGTAGCTTCAAAGTTTGTTTAGAGTCATTTTTTACATGAATTGGAGGAGGTGGGAGTGGGAGCCATGAGGAAGTCCTGTTTCTTCTCTGCCATTTTGATTCTGCCACCCCAGGCATGTTACTAAACAATTTACAATTATTATCACATTTGATTCTCCCAACAACCTTGTGAGGTAGGTGTTGTTATTATCCCCATTTCATAGCTGAGGAAACTGAGGCAAAAAGAGGTTAAGTGACTTGCCCAGAGTTACACAGCTAAGTCTTCCTAACTCCAGGTATAGTGTTCTATCCATTGTGGTACTAGCTGCCCATAAAAAATAAATAGCTAACATTTGTAGCTTTAAGATTATAATTATAATATAATATAATATAATTATAATTACAAATTATAGGGGCAGCTAGGTGGCACAGTGAATAGAGCACCGGCCCTGGATTCAGGAGGACCTGAGTTCAAATCTGACCTCAGACACTTAACACACACACAGACACACACTAGCCGTGTGACCTTGGTCAAATTACTTAACCCCAATTGCCCTCCAAAAAAGCAAAAAAAAAAGATTTACCAAGTACTTTACATATGTTTTTGTATTTGATCTTCATGACTACATTTGGAAATAGGTGCTATTATTATCCCTATGAATGAAGTTAAGTGACTTGCCCACAGTCACACAGCTAATAAGTGGCCAAGGAAGGACTTGGATTCACATCTGCCTGACTCTAAGTCCAGTATTCTATCCATTTCACCAACTAATCGCCTTCTCATAGCCTGACCAAAGTAGACTCTTATAGAAATAAAGTCAAAGTGCACTATGAAATGGTATGAAGGAAAAAAATATACTTGAGGTGAGCCTGAAACTAGTGGACTCGTTAATATTACCATTCAATGAGATCCCTGAGCCCTAAGACTCTCTGATTGAAAAATGATGTATTTCAGGACTAAGGAACCTTAAAATTTTCTTGCTTCAATATTCCTTCCTCAAAATTCTTGTGCATTATTCCCATCATTATATATTGTTTTCTTTGTGTGATAACTTTTAACATTCATTTTTGTAGAACTTATTCTCTCTAGCTATAACAGTAGTGTACACAAAACATGATGAAGGCCTGAACTATGCCCATGGTTCTATATGTGATGGAGAGGACAAAATGGATAAGAGAGACACAGTGGAGGTAAAATTGATAGGAGTTTGGCAACTGACTGAATGTGATGGTAAAGAATGACTAGGAATATGGTGATGCCATCAATAGAAATTGATCTTGTTGGAGATTCCTAGAGACAGAGATGAGAAAGAAGTCTATTCTAGGCATGGGACCAAGCAGAATGAAAACATAGATATTGGAGATGGTGCATAGGCCGGTATGACTGGACCGTAGAATGTGTGGAGCCGAGTAATATGTAAGGAGACTAGAAAAGTAGAAAGGGATTTGATCATGAAGAGCTTTAAAAGCCAGATCAAATAATTTATCTTTAATACTAAAGATAATAGGGCAAGTGGATGGAGCATCAACCCTGGAGTCAGGAAGACCTGAGTTCACATCTGGCCTTAGATACTTACTATCTGTGTAACCCTAGGAAAGTCACTTAATTCTGTTTGCCTCAATTTCCTCATCTGAAAGATGAGCTGGAGAAGGAAATGGCAAACTACTTCAGTATTTTTTGCCGAAAAAGCACCCAAATAGGATCATGAAGAGTGAGACAGGACTGAACAACAACAACAAAAGATAATAAGAAACCACTAAAATTTATTGAGTGAAGCAGTGACATGATCAAATCTGTAATTTAGGAAAATGGTAAATTTAGGTCAATGGTAAAGACTTGAGGCAGAAAGCTATAACAATAGTCTAGATGAGAGATAAGGATGGCCTAAATTAGGGTGGTGGCTAGATTGGTGGAAATACATGAGATGTAGAGATAAATAAAACAAGATTAGGCAACTGATTGGATATGTAGGGTGAGAAAATGTCAAGGATGACAAGTTGCAAACTTGAGTGATTAGAAGGATGGTGGTGCCTTTGACATAATAGGAACATTAAGAAGAGAGGTGGGTTGGGGGAGGGGGAATGGGAAGATAATGACAGATGAATTCTACCATTGACTTGTCAGGAGTTTGAGGTCTCTATGGGTCATCCACTTTGAAGTGTCCCAGATATAATTGGTGATGCCAGGTCGGATCTCAAAAGACAAGTGGGGCTAGATCTATGGATCATACACATAGTCATATACATAGAGATGATAATTGAATACATGATGAGGTCATTAAATGAGAGAATGGAAAAAGAGAAGAGAAGAGGTCCCAGGACACCAGGACAAAGCTTTGAGTATACTTTCACTTCCATTCTAGAGAGCCACCAGGTCAGGTGGAATGAGCCTCCCTTGCTCATTTCATTTAGCTTTAGATACCTTCTCAAATCACCCATATAGATAAAAATATTACTTTTTACCAGTAAATATTAGTCAGCGTCTAGGATCAGAAGGTCTGTATTCAAGGAGTATCTCACTCTCTCAGCCACATACTGCAAGATGTTTAGCCTCTGAGTCTTTTTTTGATCACCATGATCTACCTATTACCTTGTAGGGTGGTTGTAGAAAAAAATATAATGGAGGTACACTTAAAAAATTGGAAAACCTTCTGTGACTTGTGTCAAAGACGCTGCTTTCTTAAAAATCCAGTCATGCCAGGCAACAATAGAACATTGGGCCAGAGGAGAAAAATCATGAGCTTAATTTAGACTTAACTAGAGACAGT
Source organism: Gymnobelideus leadbeateri (assembly GCA_011680675.1). Lineage (NCBI taxonomy): Eukaryota > Metazoa > Chordata > Mammalia > Diprotodontia > Petauridae > Gymnobelideus > Gymnobelideus leadbeateri. The sequence goes on from WOXC01001851.1 coordinate 73,107, forward strand.
AAAGGATCACATAATCATTGCTCATAACTCTGATGCTGAAAGGGTCCTTAGACCTATCTAGTCCAACCTCTTCTATGATAAAGCTCAAAGGGTTTACATTATTTGTCCAAAGACACAAAGCTAGTAAGTGACTAAGGCAGGATTTGATCCATTATTCTCCCTCCCTCCCTCTCTCTCTCTCTCTCTCTCTCTCTCTCTCTCTCTCTCTCTCTCGTAGAGAAGTAGCCCTATATAGGACATACTTTAAAAGGTAGTCTGAGAGATGTGGGGGACTATTGTTCCCTTGGTCCTGACATGTGCTGTGATTTGTGATGTGTGAGCCATCGCATCCCTTTATGGACCTCAGTTTTCCCTTCTGTAGAAGGGACCAAGTTAACACTCTTTCATTTAACAACCATTTAGGACAGTCTGTGTTATCTCCTGGCACCCACCAAGACTCTTTGAATTTCAATTGAATTCAGTTTAATTTAATTCTACAAACACTGAACTGAGTTATTCAATTCAATTCATTTCTAATCTGGCTTTCCAGCCAAGCTTGAAACATTTTCGTTGCTATGGATTCATTCAGATTGGGAGAAAGAATGGTGGTGATGTTGATCCTCTGTGATTTTTTGTAAGGGACTTAAAACGTTGGTGCTCTAGTTTCTTAAGAAGAGACAGGTTTTTTCAGGGCCTCTTCAGTAGAGACAAATGAAGAAAAAAGTAGCAGACCTGTGAGGGAATCTGACTCCTTAACAAATATCTGATTTCCAACATGACTTCCTAGAGACTGCTAGAATGGCCCTTCTTGGGTGAGATCAGTCTCATCAGTACAAAATTTCCACATATTCCTTCAAGGAAAATATATTATAGGACTCAGAAATAAGGTCAAACCACCTCTACAAGGCAAGTTGGAAAAATCCTTACTGGCTTAAGCCAAAAAGCTCAACCTATAGATAACCAGGCTTTGGCACTCACTTCCCTACTCTTAGGAGAAGTGAAGAAGACATAGCATCCCTCTAAGACACACATGTAATCACTTTACTTCCTAGGTTTAAACATTTTCTCTAACATGCTCCCACATGTTGTGAATCATAAGACCTTTCTAAGACTGTTGGGCTACGACAACACCAAGTTCAGGCATGCCCCTGGTGTGCTGTCTCCAGCTCATTTAACAAGAAAGATGGAATGAGAATGGGAGCCAGAGATGTAGAGATTTCTGGAAGAAGAGGGAAAGAATTAGACACTATTCTTCTCTAATTTAACCTCATCTCTTGGCAGTTTGCAGCCAACCATAGCCAGTCTTCATAGAGAAGACCCCATCCAGTATATCCAGCCCAGGATTCCCCTTACTTTTCTTCTTTTCTGTTGCATCTAAGAACTACAAGTGAAGACTTGGGTCACCCTTAAGGAAAGCCTCACTTTCTCTAGGAGGTGTTATATGTGACTAGTCGATATAGAAACAGCAAGGAGCAATTGCTATGGTTGACTAGTTCTTGCTTCCTTCTTCCCCAAGAAGAGATCCAGGCAGATATTCCTTAGGTACATTAAATCTGCTTATCTCCAGGGGGCAGCAGTAAAGTAAAGCAGAATTCCTAATGAGAAAAGGCTTAATGAAGCAGTCTCAACTCTTTGGTTTTCCATTGACAAGTCAGGACATCCAGGTGATGATTTCAGTTGAGCAACCTTAAATCCTTAGGGGTGGTGAGCATGCCCATGTATCATAAACTTCCTCCTTATTCTTACCAAACTTCTCTCTCCTCAACTTTTTCATTAAATAGAATGGAGTCTGCAGATCACAAAGAAACTTCTGAATGACAAAATCCAGCAAAGGACAAGGAGGTGAGAACACTCAGAGAGAGCCAACAAGTACCCAGGCCCCCTTCCTCCTCAGTCCTTCATGAGAGATGCTATAGAGATAAAGCAAGAATTGGCAACTGATTGGATGAATGAGTGAGTTGTTGGGGATTATAATGGCAAGATTGCAAACCTGAGAGACTAACAGGGTGGTGATCCTTAACTTCTTCCCTCACACTGGTTTTCCTCAAAATAACAACATTTGTAAAGTGCAGAGGAAAGAACTAGGAACCTGAATTCAGGATTTGTGTTTGAATCCTAGTCTGGATGCTTCCTACATTTGTGACCCATGGGAAAGTCATTTAACCAAATCCTCAGTAATAGAAGGGATTTCAGAATCCATCTAGTGCTATCTGTGTCTAACAAAGAATCCCCTTTATAACACAACACTACTAATAACTAGCATTTATATAGAGAGCTTGAAGGTTTACAAAGCACGTTACAAATATTATCTCACTTTATCTTCACAACACTTAATGCTTATTGATTTTATTTATAGACTTGCTAGATGTCGAGTGATATATCAGCACGCTATTTTATGTGTCTGTTTACCTTTTTGCTCTGTGCCCGTAAGGTCCCACAGGACAGGAACAGGTGTTGGGACACTTGTTATAGCACTCACCACAAACCCAGTGGGGTTCATAAAAACTTTTGTTAATGATAATGGTGCCCCATTATCAGAACACTACTCTATCCTGAAGTGATCTCTTCCTCTGAACAACTATCTCATAGGGTATCTAATACTTGCCATATTGTTTCAGTTATTATCTTATCTAGATCTCTTTTAGGCATATGGTTCAGTGGAAGCAGTGTGAATTTTGGAGCCAGAGAAGCTGTGTTCAGATTTTGACTGCTTGTGTGATCTTGGACAAGGTTTTAAAATTTCTGGACTTTATTTTAACTTTTCTGGGTCTTGGTTTCCTCAAATATAAATGAGGAAGACTGAACTAGATGACCTCAAAAGTGCCTTCCAGCTCCAAATCTGTGATTTTGTTGTAGGAAACCTTGTAATACTTCAGACCTTGATGCAATCAGCATACTGTTATCTGGAGACAGCAACACCTAAAGGGGTCTTAATGTCCATAAGGAATCCTTATTGCTTTGTACTTTGCACAAGATATCCTCCATGATGATGGTGAATGACTTTGGTGGACATGTCTCCCTAATCTTGATGACATGTGTCCCTTAATGTCAATAATCAGAGGACTAATTGACAAAGTTATTTCTTGTTCTCTTTGTCAAGGACTTTTGTATGAACCTAACTTATACTTGGGAAACCTTTAAGATTACATCTTGGGGCGGCTAGGTGGCGCAGTGAGTAAGAGCACCGGCCTCGGAGTTGGGATGACCCGAGATCAGATCCGGCCTCAGAAAATGAGCACCCACGAATAAATAATGACTAGCCGTATAACCTTGAGCAAGTTACTTAACCCCAATTGCTTTAAAAAAAAAAAAGATTACATCTTGCTCTACCAAGGTAAATACTCCTAACACTTTTCTTTAATTTTTAGTTCTAAATCCTTTTTTTCTTCTTCTCCATCCACCTATTGAGAAAGCATGAAATATGATACCCATCATAAATAAGAAGTCATGCAAAACATATTTAAATGTTAACTATGCTGCAAAAAGAAAAAAAAAGAGAAGCAGGAAAAATGAAGACAAAGGAAAAAATGCTTCAATCATCACTCAGAGTCCATCAGTTCTTTATTTGGAGGTGGATAGCAGTTCTCCTCATGAGTCCTTTGGAATTGTCAGAGATCCTTTTATTGGTCAGAGTTATTAAATGCTTATCATTAAAAATTGCTGTTATTATTATATACATTAGTTCATATGTATTTCCAGGTTTTAATGAAACAATTTTCTTCATCATTTCATAATAATATTCTATCATAGTCATATACCACAACTTATTCAGCCACTCCTAAACTGATGTGCATATGCTTAGTTTCCAATTCTTTTCCACCACACAAAAAAGCTGCTATAAATATTTTTTGTCCATTATCGTTGATCTCTTTAGGATATAGGCCTAGAAGGGGTTTTGCAGGGACAAATGGTATGCACAGTTTTATAGTGCTTGGGGCACAGTTCCAAATTTTTTTTCCAAAATAGTTGGGCTCATTCACAACTCCACAATGCATTTGTTGTTGTTCAGTTATTTCAGTTGTGTTCAATTCATCATGACCCCTTTTGGGGTTTTCTTGGCAAAGATACTAGAGTAGTTTGCCATTTCCTTTTCTAGCTCATTTGACAGATGGGGAAACCAAAGTAAATAGGGTAAAGTGACTTGCCTAAAGTCATACAGCTAGTAAGTGTCCGAGTCCAGATTTGAATTCAAGAAGATTAATCTTCCTGACTTCAAGCCCATCATTCTGTCCACTGTGCCACCTACTTCTCCCCATAGTGCATTAGTGTGTCTATTTTCACACATCACTTCCAGCATTTGTCATTTTCCTTTTCAGTCATCTTAGCCCATCTGATAGGTGTGAGGGTATACCTCAGAGTCATTTTAACTTATTTTTCTCTAGTTATTAGTAATTTGGAGCATTTTTATGTGACTATTGATAGATTTGGTTTCTTCTTCTCAAAACTGTTTGTACATATCCTTTGACCATTTATTAATGGAGAAATAGTTCTTAATTATATAAACTTGATTCTGTATATATTTGAGAAATGAAGCCTTTATCAGATAAATTTTCTCTAATAAACGTCCCCCAGGAGGGCAGAGCCAAGATGGTGGAGTAAAAATAGGACTTCTGTGCGACTCTGTCTCCTACCACCTCCAATACCTGTAAAAAATGACTCTAAACACATTTTAGAGCTACAGAATGCACAGAGTGACAGAGAGAACCAAATCTCCTGCTGAAGACAGCCTGGCAGGCTGACAGGAAGGGACTATCACACGAGGCTGGGAGCCAAGCTCAGACCCAAGTAAACCACGAGGTTCCAGCCCCAGGGTGGCCCTGAACTTGAACAGCTGTGGCTGGAGCAGACTTCAGGAGAGTGAATCACCAGCAGCTGTGGCAGTTTCCAGACTTGTCAACCAATAAGTGCCAAAAAGAAAGTAAAAGGTCAGTTGGAAACTCTGTTGGAACTGGGTGGAGAAGAGTGCAGTCTGGCCCCTACCCCCAGGGACAAGAGGTAGTGGAGGTGCAGCTGCCACCAATGCTGCATGGCTACCTCCATAGTTCCTGGCCTGCAGATTGTAGGGGGAGCAAGCAACCATGTAGAGAGTAATCACTCTTGCTTTAACCTGCTTGAATGTGGATTGTGTCTTGGGTGGTGGTCCTGGGGTGTGTGGCCAGTGTGCCAGAGATTGTGGGGGCTTCACGGAAGGTGCCCTCCTAATAGCTCCAGCAGCTGTGGAAACTCCAGCATTTGGGGACAAAACTCTCTGCAATCTGGAAGCAGAGTTCTACTGTGGCAAAGAGCTCAAAAGTCAAGTAACTGGCTGGCAATATGAGCAAACAGAGGAAGCACAAACAGACCATAGAATCTTTTTTGGGGGACCAAAAGTATCAAAGCATGGAACAGGAGGAAGACAATGAAGTCAGAACTCCTGCATCAAAAGGTTCCAAGAAAAATATGAATTGGGTGATAGGCCATGGAGGAGCTCAAGAAGGATTTTGAAAATCAAGTAAGAGAAGTAGAGGAAAATTGGGAAGAGAAATGAGAATGATGCGACAAAATCATGAAAAGTGAGTCAACAGCCTGCTAAAGGAGACCTCAAAAAATTCTGAAGAAGATAACACCTTAAAAATAGACTAATAATAATATAACCCAATAACCCAAATGGCAAAAGAGGCCCAAAAAGCCAATGAGGAGAAGAATGCCTTAAAAATCCAAATCTGCCAGATGGAAAAGAAATTTCAAAAACTCACTGAAGAGAATAATTCCTTCAAAATTGGATTGGAACAAATGGAAGCTAATGACTTTATGAGAAATCAAGATACTATAAAACAGATCCAAACAAATGAAAAAAATAGAAGGCAATGTGAAATGTCTCATTGTAAAAATCACTGATCTGGAAAATAGATCCAGGAGAGATAACTTAAAAATAATTTAACTATCTGAAAGTCATGATCAAAAAAAGAGCTTAAAATCATCCTTCAAGAAATTCTCAAGGAAAATTGCCCTGATATTCTAGAACCAGAGGGCAAAGTAGAAATTGAAAGATTGCCTCTTTAAAAAGATCCCCAAAAGGAAACTCCTAGGAATATTATAGCCAAATTCCAGAGTTCCCAGGTCAAGAAGAATGTATTACAAGCAGCTAGGAAGAAACAATTTGAGTATTGTGGAAACATAATCAAGATAACACAGGACCTAGCAGCTTCTACATTAAGGGATTGAGAGACTTGGAATATGATATTCTAGAGGTCAAAGGAGCTAGGATTAAAACCAAGAATCACCTACCCAGCAAAAGTAAATATAATGCTTCAGGGAAAAATTACCCAGCAAAAGTAAATATAATGCTTCAGGGAAATAGAGGACTTTCAAGCATTCTTGATGACAAAAACAGAGCTGAACAGAAAATTTGACTTTCAAATAAAAAAAGCAGGAGAAGCATCAGAAACTAAACAAGAAAAATAAATCATAAGGAGCTTATTAAAGTTGAACTATTTACATTCCTACATGGAAAAATTATCATTGTGACTCATAAGTCTTTTGTCAGTATGAGGATAGTTGAAGGGAATATATATGCGTATACACATACACATATGTATATATGTATACATATAAATGTATGTATGGGGGGTGTATGTGTGTATAAATATATATGTGAGTGTGTGCATATGTATGTTCATGTATACATAGACAGAGGGCATAGTATGAGTTGAATATGAAGGGATGATATCTAAAAAAATAAAATTAAGAGGTGAGGCAGGAATATATTGGGAGGAGAAAGGGAGAGTTATATTAGGGTAAATTATCTCATATAAAAGAGGCAAGATACAACTGTTAAAATGAAGGGGAAGAGCAGGAAGGTGAAAGGGAATGGGTCAACCTTACTCTCATTGAATTTGGCTTAAGGAGGGAATAACATACACACTCAAGTGGGTAACTTACCCTACAGGAAAATAGGGTGAAAGGGGATAAAAGGGAGGGCATATTGGGGAGAGGGTAGGTAGAAGCAAACACTTTTGAAAAGGGACAGGGTCAAAGGAGAAAATAGAGTAAGCAGAGGTCAGGATAGGATGGAGGGAATTATAATTATTCTTTCACAATAAAACTACTATGGAAATGTTTTGCTTAACTACACATATACAACCTA